>CAXKVY010018507.1:0-173050 GCA_964058915.1 Tetropium fuscum
ATATATATATATATATATATATATATATATATATATATAGGGATTTTAATACACATTAGTCCGGTCAATTTGGACAATTGAAATAAAGAAAAGTCCGACAGAGCTGAATCTTCGTAGAGACCTTAGGTTTACCACAAAGAATAAAGTGTCAAAAGTCCCAATCGGTCCCATGTGTGCTAAGGGACTTATTCGGGCCCAAAGGTCAAAATTTTGGGTTTTTTGGATTTTTCTCGAAAACGGTAAGTTTTATCGAAAAAGTACCTCAGAGCAAAGTTGTAAATCTCAAAATTCTCTATAAAAATGGTCCTCATGATTTTTTCTCTAAGACCCATCATTTCCCAGATATTGCGCTTGTAAGAATCACGTTCTACATAATATGCACACATTTCCACACCACCTGTGAGGTAGTGTACTCGGCGCGTTTTTTTTAACGTGGTTTCTAGGCCGAACAGCAGTCATTATGCTATGACTAATATTTGTGCAAACTAACTTTAAATGATCCAAATTATGACGCTTGTTTTTAAGAATGACTTGTTCCAAAAAAAAAGATAATGATTCGGGAATATCCTTATTTATATCTTCAAACATTCTACCCGGTGGCGGGTACATAGTATTATCAAACGCACAAGATTGAATATCTTCTCGAATAATTTATGCCGCAGCTTTTAAAATTTTCCACCGTTTTTCCTTTTCATTCAAGTTTTTGTTATCAGACCAGGCTTGACTTAAAATGTCTTGGTAATTG
Source organism: Tetropium fuscum (assembly GCA_964058915.1). Lineage (NCBI taxonomy): Eukaryota > Metazoa > Arthropoda > Insecta > Coleoptera > Cerambycidae > Tetropium > Tetropium fuscum. The sequence goes on from CAXKVY010018507.1 coordinate 746, forward strand.
TCTACAAAACAAATAAATGTTAATTTTCCAGGCTTCTCTGTAATAATAATTCTACTACCTAATAATTAATAATTAATACTAATAATAATTCTATATATATATATATATATATATATATATATATATATATATATATATATATATATATATATATATATATATATATATATATATATATATATATATATATATATATATATATATATATATATATATATATATATAATATATATATATATATATATATATATATATATATATATATATATATATATTATATATATATATATATATATATATATATATATATATATATATATATATATATATATATATATATATATATATATATATATATATATATATATATATATATATATATATATATATATATATATATATATATATATATAGGGATTTTAATACACATTAGTCCGGTCAATTTGGACAATTGAAATAAAGAAAAGTCCGACAGAGCTGAATCTTCGTAGAGACCTTAGGTTTACCACAAAGAATAAAGTGTCAAAAGTCCCAATCGGTCCCATGTGTGCTAAGGGACTTATTCGGGCCCAAAGGTCAAAATTTTGAACAGCAGTCAGTCCGATATATATATATATATATATATATATATATAGAATTATTATTACATATATATATATATATATATATATATATATATATATATATATATATATATATATAATATATATATATATATATATATATATATATATATATATATATATATATATATATATATATATATATATATATATATATATATATATATATATATATATATATATATATATATATATATATATAATATATATATATATATATATATATATATATATATATATATATATATATATATATATATATATATATATATATATATATATATATATATATATATATATATATATATATATATATATATATATATATATATATATATATATATATATATATATATATATATATATATATATATATATATATATATATATATATATATATATATATATATATATATATATATATATATATATATATATATATATATATATATATATATATATATATATATATAATATATATATATATATATATATATATATATATATATATATATATATATATATATATATATATATATATATATATATATATATATATATATATATATATCTTAAAATCGCTATATGTGTATTATAATAAATATATACGTAGGTACCTATTTGTTATTTAAAACGTTAGGTTTTCACTGAATATGCAACTTGTTCTATATTACTCATTTAATAATAAAGGTATTGTTCCATTCAATACAAATATTTGTATAGACCGATCTCATGTTTTTTATAATAAAAATTTACGTAGTATTTTTGTGATGTGGAACATTCTATACTTTTTTGATGTAATGCTCATCACTACATTTACGAATGCACTCGTTCTGTTTGTTGTTTCTAATAGTTTAAATTTGTAATAAGATCATATCTGGAAATTTTGAAACTTTCATATACGAGTACACTTTAGGGATTTTTCTTTTACTTAAAATATAATGAATTCCTAATAAATACATGTTATGTAGGTATATATGTTAAATGACATGTCTCCAGTATATTTTTAAAAAGAAATTTATGACTATTTGTAATTTGTTTAAATATTTTCCTCTCCTTTCCATTAACCCTTATAAATATGAAATCGAAACGTTTTTATTTGCTTGTTTGTAAAAGGTACTGAAAACCACAATGTATATTTATATTTATATTATTATTATATTAGTATATTTTCAATTTTTATTAAATTAAAATACTATTACAAAATATGGAAAAACAGATATCACTTACATGACATTTTATTTAATTTTTAAAATGTAACGACGTCGCAAGCAAAATTTAGGAAATCCACCAGAAAATGGTTAATAATAACGTTCACTATACCAATCCAAGAGTCATGCTGCTTCTAATTTTGACTAATTAATTTAAATATTACTATATGCAGCGAGTTATTCATGTTACCACAAATTCTATTAAACATTGTAACATGTTTACACAATCCAAAGTAACTTAACATTCATTCTAACAATCAATATGCTTACATTATTCGCTGGTTTACAAAAACATGGATTCAACTACCTTTTCAGTTACATTTTGTCATTTTTAGAGATACTTTTTTTCCGTGTAGATAGGTTTTAGTGTCATGTATCACAGAATAATATGTTAATATCACATTTCTCTCAGTATAACAAGTTGTTTAAGGTCCCTGAAAACGGCCCCTCCAACATGAAAGGGACCGCCGTTACCTTCGCTTCTGTATAAGCTCTCTGTTCTGTGTCGTCGGTAATATTTGCAAGAGCAGTGGCTGTACCAGAGACAACCATGAGACGAACAAGTACATATTAAAATCGGTTCGGTAATAGGAGAAATAGTTGTATCCTTGTTGGTATACACCCATCCGAATTAAGGCATCTTTGTCTGGATTTCTATAAGGTGAACGTAGATAGCGCTAGTATCGCTGAATTTCTATTGGACGAAAATTTGTGGTACAGAGGAAAGCTTCCTGTGTTGTGGTGATATTCATCGCCATATTGTTTTTATGATTGTTTGTTGTGATATTCGTGTTTTGATAGTGTAGCGGTGTATTTGCAGTTTTTATATAAACATGTCCCTAAAACGGTGTCTTATCTGTGGATTTAGCGAAGATGATGTAGAGAAAATGCATTATTTTCCAGTTAATCAGCAAAAGTAAGTTTGTGCGATTTGAATTTTAAAGATATGTTAATCAAATGTACTCTTCTTGTTAGATCCATCATTTGGCAAGAAAGCATGGGAATGAAACCCATACCTGGCGTATCACTTCGAAATTATTTGATTTGCAGCCGTCATTTTTCGGCCGGTAGTTACAGGAACCTTGTAACGCGGAAGCTGCTTGCTTCGGCTGTCCCCACATTGTTCCCATGCCAAGTGCAACTGGAACCACCCACACCCACAGTGCAAGAAATGGCAACTCAAGACAATCTACACAGTAGTAATCAAGAGCTTGTAGGAGGTGCTAATATAGGTATGGTTATGGGTATTGTTTACAAGTTGACTGCTTTCACTTGTTATAGGACCGCAGACCTACATTTAGATATCATTATTTTTCTGTATTATTTGATTGTTGTCCCTTGACCGGTCAGATCCTTCGCATGCATCTTTATCACATATGTACTCATTGTTTTGTTTTTTTTGCACCTGCCTTGCCAAGATACAGACTCCGATTATGTAATACATATTCACAAATATTTTTATGTGTAGCTTAATATTTTTTCAGGTATAATCTGTATTTTTTGGCTGCGGCATTAACAGCACATTTTTTTACTTGTATTACAGGGGAAGCAGTACGTGAAGACCCAATTCCAAGCTGTTCTGGTATGCAAACTCCGCCTCGTCGCTCTGTGTTCCGAGGTATTAAAGGTGTGTCTAGGGTTGATGCCAGTCCGAGAAAGCAACAGTTAATGCGTAAAGTGGAAGCAAAAGAAGCACATATAAGGAAACTAAAAACATTATGCAGGAAAAAGAGTAATGACATCAAGGCATTAGCAGATGTTCAAGACAGCCCTGTTGTAAGAAATTTATTCAAGGGTATGACAAATACAACTGCAGACTTCCTTATCTCGCAATTACGCTGTTCAAGACGGAGACCACATGGCAGAAGATGGACAACGCAAGAAAAAGTGATTGCTCTAGCATTATTAAAAAGAAGCCCAAGATGTTACACCTTACTAAGGAAAATTGTGGCCCTTCCATCTAAGAGTACTCTTTTGGCAATGTTACAAAAGGTACCATTTCATTGTGGCCTCAATGATCATCTCTTCAGGCACATTAAAGAGTCCATAACTAGGGAAGAAGACAAATATTGTGTGCTGTTGTTCGACGAGATGGACATCAAAGAACATTTACAATATGATAATTGTTCTGATCGTATTGTCGGTTTTCAGGAACTGGATGACAATTACAGCTCCATCAAATTAGCAAATAAAGTGCTAGTTTTCATGCTACAGGGTTTAGTACATAATTGGAAGCAGCCAGTTGCATACTACTTTTCAAGCGGAGCTTGTCCTGTGAATGCCTTGCAAGATTGTATTACGAATGTCATCCGAGCATGTGAACAAGTAGCAGGGGTGGATGTAGTGGCTACGATATGCGACATGGGGTCAACAAATGTGAAAACATTAAAGGAAATGGGCTCGTCTATAGAACACCCTTTTATTACCATTGACAGCAAACATATTTTTACAATGTTTGATCCACCACATCTCCATAAGTGTACTGTATCATTGTTTAGAAAGCACAATGTCCTGTTACCTGTTGATGTTGCTGATGCACGGGAAATAATGGAGGCCCGTTTTACAGATATTCTCAAAGCACATGAGATTGACCGTACATCGCCATTGGTATTTCGAGCGATGCATAAAAAAAGACCGGCCCATTTAAATCCAAAAATGCAATTTGCCATGAAAGTCAATATTGCCGCCCAAGTGATGAGCCACACTGTAGCAGCATTCTTGTATACACTGCTAAGTCGAGGTAAGTTAAACAGTCATATTCATACAGAGTATATAATATTATTCAACAATGTTGCAGGTGAATTGGAACAACGTTCGCTGGCAACAGCAACATTTGTAAAGGAAGTAGATCAGCTATTTGACAGCTTCAATGGCAGCAGAATTTCACCACCTGATGGAAAAGAGTTGAAATGCTCCGTGACCGAGCATTCGGCCCACCACGAGTATGGGAAGCAAGCATTTGCAATGGTTAAGAGGTGGCAGTTCCGAAGACTTACCAAAACAGGTAGCATAAAAAATAGCAAACCACCTTCCCAAATTGGTTGGTTGACCAGTTTGAATGGCATAAGAAAAATTTGGAACTATTTGCACATACGAGGAGTTATGACATTAAGAACTCGCTCTCTCAACCAAGATGCGTTGGAAAATTTATTTGGAGCCGTTCGTGGTGGCTGTGGTAGTGGAAACAATCCAACAGCGGTGCAGTTTTCCGCTAGTTTAAAAACCCAAATTTTAAATGGACTAACTCGGCACAAAATAGTTGGCAGTAATTGTGAAGAAGATGCGCATGAGTTGCTGACCAACCTCACACAATTTTTAGATGCGGAAGCTGAACCACACGCATCTTCAAGTTTCAAACCAAATATGTCTCAGCAAACGTTAGGTGAAATTGTCTCTGACGCAATAGCCCAAGCCGTTCAACAAGGAGCAACAGCAACTTTATCGGTTGCTTATGTCAGTGGCTTCATGAGTAAGAAACTGCTGGAGCATTTAGATTGTGCCACTTGCCGTAACCAGTTGCTGTCGAGTTCAGAGTCTCCTCATAATTTGTTCATATATTTTAAAGAATGGTCAAATACGGAACGTTTACAGTATCCTTTAGAACCTTTAGTAGTTGCTGTAAGTCAGGCCATCACAGTCTTAGAAGAGACATTGGACGCTTACTGTAATAAACCTAATATATCTGTTCTGGTTACTGAAAACATTATGAAAAATGTGAGGTTTTCTTGGCATTCATGTAGTGGTCATCATGAAATTGTAACCAGGGACATTGTGCGAGCAGTGTGGAAAATTGGAATTCCTTGGTGGTGCAAACGGAAAAACCAAGACAATATACAAGCTCGCAAAGACGCAACGAAGCATAAGCATAAGAGCATCGAAGCATAAGCTGAAAACATTCCAGCATCGATAGTTCATGTTTAGTTTTTGTTATTATACATGATGTTTTTGTCGTGAGTAATGACATTTGATTTTGATATATTGGTACATCTCTATATTTTCCAAAATGGGGAATTATCACAATTTTTTTCTACCTGCATAAATGGATACATACTAGGCAACCGATTGGTACCGTTCGGTCGTGGTATAACTCCTGATTTGTGTTGTGTTATTGTTATTATTATCACGTATTATTGTTATTTTCATCACGTCATCACATTTTACAAATCAAGTAAAATATTGTGTATTGTGTAAGTGGTAACGTTTTTCCCTATGCAACAATATTTTACTATGTTTTCAAAATATAAATATTTCCACTTTTATCTGAAAGGAGTGAAAATTCCCCATTGTAGGATAGTTATGTTTGGTAATTATAGCCAATATTTGTTAGTTACATTTATATTCATTAATAAGTATTATATAAATATTAAATCAATATTTAAGTTAGTTAGAAGTTTTGTCATTATATTAGCTGCGTTTTTATTATAATTTGCAATCAATAAACGATTTCTTAAGGTCATTTTGCTTAATTTCTTCGTTAAAATTCATAAATATTGATAAACCGCATCGCGCGCATTTTTAAATCGCTCCCGAGCGACGCGCGCGCCATCTGCGTTCACCTTGCCATCAAGTCGGCCAGTGTAGTAAGGCGAACACAAATTTTTCATGTACTTGTGCGTCTCATGGTTGTCTCTGGCTGTACTATATCCTTTACGGAAACCGGATTGAAGTTGTGATACAATATTATTGCCTATTACATAATCGTAAATTTGTGTTTGGACTACCTTTTCTAGAACTGTGGATAAAGCGGGAATGATAGCGGGATAGTAATTGGTCGTAAGTCAGAATATACCAGTGGATTTTTCAATTAATGGAATATTTTTTAAAATAGATATGAAACAATTATAATAGTGCAAATAGTGACTTTTTAGCTTTGATGAAGGTTTTATGGCTCTTGACCTACTAAATAATAGGATTACAAGAAAAAGTTTTCATTATGCGTGAGATTGCTAATACAAATATTGGTAAATATGTAGATACTCACGAGTTACGATTAAATAACAGAGGCATAATATTGCAAGAAACATTACATACAGGGATTCTGCATAGGAGTGCAGATTGTAAAGCCTGGGCGAGTGCTTTCATGGAGACCGGATATGTGTATAAAAGTTTCATAAAACAAATTAAAAAGATGAAAGGCAAATAGACTTCACTGCAAATTAAAAGTGGTTCTATGAAGGTACTTAATTCATATGTAATGGAAAACTGATGCAGTGCATCGGACGCTTGGCGCAGACTGATCTGGCACTCGCGGCATACGGTTGGGAGTTGGGAGTATAGGAAGAAGGCCGATACGACCTCGGACGTAATTGGTTGGTCCAGCAAATTTGGATTCTTGGCAGACTTCGGGAATTGTCTGCATTCGGCTACCATTGATTCCGGATCTGGCTACTGCATACTGCTGATGGTAGGTAGATACACATATTACTGATTTGATTTTCGTTTCGTGTATCTCAATTTATATGGATATTTTATATGTAAGCCTTGACGTAAGTGTAAGTATGAACATCTACGAGATATTATTCATACTTATTATGTATGAAGTAATATTGGGTTGATAGCAATTTCAAAGAGAAAACAAATGAAAACACTCGCCTGTTGTATACCTTCATTGAGGATCTTCAGAGTGATGTACGATTTGTTTTATTGATCATTTACACTAGAATTTAAAATATTAATACCTCAACACTTTCAGTGACATTTTGTGACATTAGTTTTGAGGGAGCTGGTATTCACAGAAAACACAAACCTCTTCTACTATTTATAATGTCACAAAATGTCACTGAAAGTGATGACTACCGACTTCTACGCTTGGAAAATTTTTTTCGACTCGTTTTCATTACAAGATTTTGGCTTGCTTGCTTGCCCTTGGTTTGATTTTACCGTGAAGGGTGCGATTTTGTCGTTACTTGTTTACTGATAGTAATAAACAGAAAACCTTGAAATTGAAGGCTCTCAGCGGGGCAACCGAGTTTTTGGCTTAAAAAAATGTTTTTTCGGCTCGTTTTCTGGCTGAGATTTTACCGTTCGACTTGGTTGATTTAATGGTAAAGACTGCGATTAATTAACAGCTAAAAAACGGCAAATTTTAAGTTAACTTAATTTTTTTTAACCAACTTTTTATATAATAGGAGACCTGCTTCATATGAAGCAGGTATTTACCAGGGCAAATTAAAGAGCGGCAAATTTTTTTTGTTTCGCGATTAATTAACGACTAAAAACGGCAAATTTTAAGCTAACTTAATTTTTTTTAATGAACTTTTTATATACGTGAACTGCTAACTTCAAGTAAAGTTAACAGGGCTCCCGATATAAAAAAAATTAAAAAGCGGCAAATTGTTTTGTTTCGCACTTAAATAACTGCTAAAAACAGCAAATTTTAAGCTAACTTAGTAGGGCTCCCGAAATAAAAAAAATTAAAGAGCGACAAATTTTTTTCTTTCACGATTAATTAACGGCTAAAAAACGGCAAATTTTAAGCTGATTTTTTTTAACTAACTTTTTATATATGTCACCTGCTAACTTCATATGAAGTTAGCAGGGCTCCCGATATAAAAAAAATTAAAGAGCGGAAATTTTTTTTTCGCGATTAATTAACGGCTAAAAAACGGCAAATTTTAGGCTGACTAAATTTTTTTTAATTAACTTTTTATATAGGTATGTGACGTGCTAATTTCATATGAAGTTAGCAGGGCTCACGATTTAAAAAAAAGAGCGGCAATTTTTTTCTTTCACGATTAATTAACGGCTAAAAACGGCAAATTTTAAGCCGACAATTTTTTTTTATCTTTTTATCTAGGTAGGTATATTACCTGCTAACTTCATATGAAGTTAGCCGGTAAAAGGCACACCAATATAAAACAAAATTAAAGAGCGCAAAATTTTTTTCTTTCACGATTAATTAACGGCTAGAAAACGGCAAATTTTAAGCTCACTTAATTTTTATTTTAATGAACTCTATATATGTGACCTGGTAACTTCATATGAAGTTAGTAGGGCTCCCGAAATAAAAAAAATTAAAGAGCGACAAATTTTTTTCTTTCACGATTAATTAACGGCTAGAAAACGGCAAATTTTAAGCTCACTTAATTTTTATTTTAATGAACTCTATATATGTGACCTGGTAACTTCATATGAAGTTAGTAGGGCTCCCGAAATAAAAAAAATTAAAGAGCGACAAATTTTTTTCTTTCACGATTAATTAACGGCTAGAAAACGGCAAATTTTAAGCTCACTTAATTTTTATTTTAATGAACTCTATATATGTGACCTGGTAACTTCATATGAAGTTAGTAGGGCTCCCGAAATAAAAAAAATTAAAGAGCGACAAATTTTTTTCTTTCACGATTAATTAACGGCTAGAAAACGGCAAATTTTAAGCTCACTTAATTTTTATTTTAATGAACTCTATATATGTGACCTGGTAACTTCATATGAAGTTAGTAGGGCTCCCGAAATAAAAAAAATTAAAGAGCGACAAATTTTTTTCTTTCACGATTAATTAACGGCTAGAAAACGGCAAATTTTAAGCTCACTTAATTTTTATTTTAATGAACTCTATATATGTGACCTGGTAACTTCATATGAAGTTAGTAGGGCTCCCGAAATAAAAAAAATTAAAGAGCGACAAATTTTTTTCTTTCACGATTAATTAACGGCTAGAAAACGGCAAATTTTAAGCTCACTTAATTTTTATTTTAATGAACTCTATATATGTGACCTGGTAACTTCATATGAAGTTAGTAGGGCTCCCGAAATAAAAAAAATTAAAGAGCGACAAATTTTTTTCTTTCACGATTAAGTAACGGCTAAAAAACGGCAAATTTGAAGCTGATTTTTTTTAGCTAACTTTTATATAGTATAACATATATATTTTATATATATGTTATACTTCATATGAAGTTAGCAGGACTCCCGATATAAAAAAAATTAAAGAGCGGAAATTTTTTTTTCGCAATTAATAAAAAACGGCAAATTTTAAGCTAACTTAATTTTTATTTTAATGAACTCTTTATTAACGGCTAAAAACGGCAAATTTAAAGCTGATTTATTTTTTTTTAATTCACTTTTTCTTTTCATATAGGTATGTGACGTGCTAACTTCATATGAAGTTAGCAGGGTCCCGATATAATTTTTTTTTCTTTCACGATTAATTAACGGCTAAAAAACGGCAAATTTTAAACTGATTTTTTTTAGCTAACTTTTATATACACTGAGCTCGTAAAGTTTGGAATAAATTCAATTAATCGTTATTGAAGGATTTTCACAGGAAATCCTCGGACACGTCAACCTTATTTTATAAAATGTCACTTTTTTCAGCCATCGATTTTTTTTTGTTTTGTTCGTTTTTGAGCTATGACGTCATCGACAATTTTTTTTTAAATGACAACCCATATTTTTTTTCACGGATTTCGATAGAGCACATTTTTCTGAGTGCGAATATGTCAAAAACATAGTACCTTTAACATTAAAGTTTTCGAGATATTCGGTTGCAAAGTTTATAAAATGTACCATGGCACCATGCATAAGCTATCGGGCGGGTCAAGATTTTTAATAGCTTATTGATTCTAATAGCTTATAGCTTATTACATTTTAAAAGATTAAGGAGTAATATTATTTATTTTGGTAGCTTATCGAACATTTTGAAAGATTTGGGAGTAATCTGTTTAATTTTTTAACAACAATTTAAACAAATAAAAAAATATTTTAACAAATAAATGATAAATAATTAAAGTAAAAAATAAAATCAGAGTAAATTTTCAAAGTGACCTCCATTCACTTCCTGGCAATATCCCATCCGCCACTGAAACTCCTGCAGAACCTTACCAACAGTATCGGGTTGAATGGTTCGAATTTCATTGCGAATTCTGTCCTTTAATTCTTCGATGGTATTTGATCTATTGAAATAGACTTTGCTCTTTAAATAGCCCCATAAAAAGTAGTCTAGGGGAGTGAGATCTGGAGATCTAGGGGGCCATTCGATAGTTCCCCTGCGACCAATCCAATGGTTAGGAAATACATGGTTTAAATAATCGCGAACGATCACTGCAAAATGGGGTGGTGCACCGTCTTGTTGGTACCATATCGTGTGATGGGGCAGATCTGGATCTACGTCATTTGGGAAAGTACCGCAAGTGCAGGGACTAAGTCGTCTCTTAAAAATTCTAAATATATTTCACCTGTTAATACGCCTTCAAAGAAAAATGGGCCCAAAATACGATTACCTACAATACCAGCCCAAACGTTAACTTTTTGTGGAAACTGACTACGAGTTTCCATTTTCCAGTGTGGATTTTCAGGAGACCAATATCTACAGTTTTGCCGGTTAACTATGCCGTCTAGATAAAAGGTAGCCTCATCAGAAAAAACAATATTGCGTAAAAATCCGTCGTCATCAATCAGGCGTTGCAACATGGTTTGGCAAAACTGTAACCTACGGTCAGGATCATCTTCGTTTAACTCTTGGACCAAAACCACTTTATACGGATGCCATTTGTTCAATTTCAAATATTTCAAGACGGAGCTTTGAACTATTCCGTTGTTTGCCGCCACTTGGCGGGTGGGTAAATGGGGATTTTCTTGAAGCTCTAGTAGAACATTCAATTTAACATCTTGTTGCACTGGTGGACGACCCGTTCTAGGGCGATCTCTCGTATGACCCACTTCTAAAAACTTTTGTTCTATTTTGCTAACGGTGGACTGTGTAATTGGTTTTCTGTTTGGATATTTGTTGTTAAATAAACGGCAAACTTCTACTTGTGTGCGAGCTCTGTCCCCGTAACCGATCATCATCAAAATTCCGATTCTTTCCCTTTCACTCAAACGACGGACCATTTTTAAATAAAATGAATTATGATGGAATAATGATTAATCAACTTACTTAATGATATTATTCAACTGATTAAAACACAAACTTGCGAGGAAAAACTTCAAAATTGTGACAACTGTCAAAACTGTTGTTTTTCCTGCGCTTTCTTGATAAATGATTAGCATTTGGTCATCGCTTGTATAATTCATTCTTAAAACTTTGCAACCGAATATCTCGAACACTTTAATGTTAAAGGTACTAAGTTTTTGACATATTCGCACTCAGAAAAATGTGCTCTATCGAAATCCGTGAAAAAAAATATGGGTTGTCATTTAAAAAAATTATCGATGACGTCAGAGCTCAAAAACGAACAAAACAAAAAAAAATCGATGGCTGAAAAAAGTGACATTTTATAAAATAAAGTTGACGTGTCCGAGGATTTCCTGTGAAAATCCTTCAATAACGATTAATTGAATTTATTCCAAACTTTACGAGCTCACTGTATGTCACCTGCTAACTTCGTATGAAGTTAGCAGGACTCCCGATATAAAAAAAATTAAAGAGCGGACATTTTTTTTTCGCAATTAATTAACGGCTAAAAAACGGCAAATTTTAAGCTAACTTAATTTTTATTTTAATGAACTCTTTATTAACGGCTAAAAACGGCAAATTTAAAGCTGATTTAATTTTTTTTAATTCACTTTTTCTTTTCATATAGGTATGTGACGTGCTAACTTCATATGAAGTTAGCAGGGTCCCGATATAATTTTTTTTTCTTTCACGATTAATTAACGGCTAAAAAACGGCAAATTTTAAGCTGATTTTTTTTAACTAACTTTTTATATATGTGACCGGCTAACTTGATATGAAGTTTGCAGAGCACCCGGTATAAAAAAAATAAAGAACGCCATTTTTTATTTCTTTCACGTTTAATTAATTAACGGCTAAAAAACGGCAAATGTTTATGCCATAGCTAGATCGATTTACAAAAGCTGACCATATTAAAATGTCATATTAAAATGAAAAAATATAAATATTATTTTCATTATAACAATGTTTATATTTATAGCCGGTTAGTAACAATTTAAAATAACGGTTAATAACAATTTCCTAGACCTCGTATCAACAATTATGTGTGTTAATATAAGGTCTAGGAACGTTTAGTTAACATTTTAAATAAATATTACATTGCTTAAGTTTCAACATTTAAATGTCTTTAAAGGGCTGGCGAAGTTGAAAATTGAGATGGACACGAGGGTGGATACTATAAGAACTAGGATTCCTATACCTCTATACTTACTAGTTCTTTTTGTTTTCCGATACCTAATCGAACCTATATAACTATCGAATTATATATTTATTTCCCATAAAATTCGTCTCGACTAGACCATACAAGCGTTGATCGCTCCAAAACTGGGTTACAAAAGCGATTCCCCTTCTCAGCGTACAATTTTCATCCAAACGTATAGTGAACAGTATCAAAGGTGTCTACATTTAGCTGGCTATTTATAGAGGGGTTGTTATTGAAGGGCACGTGCTGTCACACGCGACCGCCGAATGCCACACGTTCGCTTCTAATAAGGACGGATGATTAAATAATGGTCATCATTAACGAATAGGTAGGTGTTCCCGAATATGTTCGTTTGATGTAATTTCTTCCTTAGCATCTTCTACCGTAGGTATTATTTCACTAGGTATACAGACGGGAGATTGCACTATTATTTTTCATCTACCAGGAACAAATAGTATACCAATCCACCATAGCTACAATATTTTAGTTAGTGGATGGTTCATGTCCGCCCAACTTATTTGAAAAAGTTACCACAACAGCTGCTGGCCCAGCAGTGTTTTGTGTTTTACGCTGCATTCCGTTCAACGGATTCAAGTGGTTTTTAAACTCTGCACAAATCAGGCTTCACGGCGGCTTTGGTCTGCTGAATGCATCCATTGCTTCGCGATGAACTTCGCAACTATCTTGAAATTGTTAAAATTCCAGAAGTAATTGAATGTAATGCCACCGCAAAGGACAGCTAAAAGTAGTCGAGAATATACTCTTAGCTGTGTAGAGCGAGAGGGAAATAGATGCAGTTATTTTGGTTAACTATAAATAGTTAAGAAGCTACATAAGATTTGATATTCAAATTAATTTCAGGCACTAGCTACATATTATTATAGTGATGATTATAATATGTTTTTTGTCCTAAAATGTTCTTATAAGCCTCTTTTAGGTTTTGCAATGAAAATAATGTGATTTTAACAACGATAATGCATAAAACTGGATAGGGCTGGAACCTTTGATGTAATGATAACACTCGAAGTAGTTTCCACAAACACCAAAGCACTTTTACTTCGCTCCAAGCGCGTTTCGCCAAAGCTAATCTGATTAAAATTACGATTCGATTAAATTACGATCTGATTAAATTACGATCTGATTAAAATCAATCAGATTAGTTTTAATCGTCTCCGGATGATGCCAACTTGGTTGGCGAAACGCGCGTCGAGCGAGGTAAAACTGTTTTGATGTTTGTGGAAACTACTTCTAGTGTTAATGATAATGCATATTTTAATTTTAAAATCACAGCACAGGCTTTTAAGAAAATTTTGGGACAAAAAACTGCAAGTACAATCGTTTTGACTTTGAAAATTTTTCTCTGGGTACGCGAAGATGAATTTCGTAGCCTATGTAGGTATACAAATACATAACTATTTTTATTTTAAAATTTTTGTCCCATTTTTTAAATTTCAGAATCAAGCCCGGATATGCCAGTAGATTTATTTATACTTATTAGAATGACGCGCCGTCTGTGTTTAGTTAAAACAGTCGCAAAAATTCGCCTCTCTTGCATGGGCGGGTTTGCGGGAATTTCGCGCGTGTTCTGTAATCTGTAACGGTCATTCGAGATAGAGTAGTGCGTTGGTTGAGATATTCGCATATGTATATGTAGTGCTGTTTTAATGTGATTGTGATACACCATAATATCGGCGAACGATGGAAAATATTCCAAAACGTAGGCATTGCCGATCGGTAGGCGAGAAAAAAAATTTTTACGAGTGTTACAGATGCATCAAAGCAAATGTCCCTATAGTTAGCAGAACAGGTCAGCAGATCACAGGTTTCATAACATCATGTAGTTAAAGGCTAATTAGATACTAATTAAGTGCGCAAACCGCAATTTAAATACTTTTCAACTTTTTCCGGAAATTAGAGATCTGCTAACTTTAGATAAAGTTAGCAGATCATAGCCGAAAATCGTAGTATACTCATCGGAATCATTGAACCTAATTATTAATTAAAGGCTCATTAAATGCTCTAAGAAAAAGTGTAAAACATTTCGAAAAAATTTTTTTTTATTGTTTTCCAACGAAGTTCGAAACTAAGTTCGAAATCAGCAGATCATGGCTGAAAGCCATGGTATACAGATCAGGATCGTTATAGAACCATATTATTAATTAAAAGCCCATTAAAAGCTTCTAGGAAAAGTGTAAAATGTTTTGAAAAAAAAATTTTTTTTTCGGACAAAGCTTGAACTCAGCAGAACAAGGCCGAAAATCGTAGTATACAGATCGAAATCGTTGTAAAACCTGATTGGTAATTAAAGGCTCATTAAATCCGGCTCCGAAAAAAATTATTTGAATAAAATTTTGAAAAATTTTTTTTTCTCAGATACGTTTCTCTAGGTGTATAGGAAACAAAGGCTAAAAATCGTAGTAAACAGCGTTTTCAATAAGTTTTTTCAACGGTTCCGTTGTAAAAACTTATTAATAATTAAAGGCTCAATAAATGCTCAGAGAAAAAGCACACATCAATCGCAACGCCTACTTATTTTTTTTTTTAATTTAGGATCTGCTAACTTTAGATGAAGTTATCAGATCATAGCCGAAAATCGTAGTATACTCATCGGAATCATTGAACCTAATTATTAATTAAAGGCTCATTAAATGCTCTAAGAAAAAGTGTAAAACATTTCGAAAAAAATTTTTTTTATTTTTTTCCAACGAAGTTCGAAACTAAGTTCGAAATCAGCAGATCATGGCTGAAAGCCATGTTATACAGATCAGGATCGTTATAGAACCATATTATTAATTAAAAGCCCATTAAAAGCTTCTTGGAAAAGTGTAAAATATTTTGAAAAAAAAATTTTTTTTTCGGACAAAGCTTGAACTCAGCAGAACAAGGCCGAAAATCGTAGTATACAGATCGAAATCGTTGTAAAACCTGATTGGTAATTAAAGGCTCATTAAATCCGGCTCCGAAAAAAATTATTTGAATAAAATTTTGAAAAATTTTTTTTTCTCAGATACGTTTCACTAGGTGTATGGGAAACAAAGGCTAAAAATCGTAGTAAACAGCGTTTTCAATAAGTTTTTACAACGGTTCCGTTGTAAAAACTTATTAATAATTAAAGGCTCAATAAATGCTCAGAGAAAAAGCACACATCAATCGCATCGCAACTTATTTTTTTTTTTAATTTAGGATCTGCTAACTTTAGATGAAGTTATCAGATCATGGTCGAAAATCATAGTATAAAGATCGGCATCGTTGTAACTTAATTAATAATTAAAGGCTCATTAAATGCTCTAAGAAAAATTGCAAAACGTTTAAATTTTTTTCAATTTTTTTTTGACCAAGTTCGACCTCAGCAGATCATGGCTGAAAATCGTAGTAAACAGATCGGGATCGTTGTAAAAACTTATTTACAATTAAAGGCTCAATAAATGCTTAACGGAAAAGTGCAAAGTATTTTGAAAAAAAAATTTATAATTTTGGGACAAAGTTTGAACTCAGCAAATCAAGGCCAGAAATCATAGTACAAGGTGTCCAGAAAGGGTATCGGCACTTTGCTATTGGTATAAATAAAACACAGAAAATTTTTCTAATCATTTTTTATGATAAATAAAACTTTAGGCAAAGGAAATTTATGATTTAAAAATAATATTGTCTAAATGATGTCCATTATGTTGTATGCACTCCTCGAATCTGGAGCGAAGATTATTAATACCTCGTCCACACATTTCCATCGGGATTGCTGTTATTTATGCCGCAATATTTTCTTTTAATTGGAGTATATTAGCTGGATTGTTCTCGTAGACCTTACTTTTAAGGTAACCCCATAAGAAATAATCGAGAGGCGATAAATCGAAGCTCCTAGGTGGCCAGTTAATATTGCCTCTTCTTGAGATTACCTTATTAGGGAATAATTCCTGAACGGCCTCAATAGCCCGATTTGATGTATGGCAAGTGGCGCCATCCTGCTGAAACCAAGTCCGTAAATTAATGCCTTCAAATTCTTGTAGGGATGGCGCAAGAAAACCTCGTAACATTGCACAATATCGTTCGGTATTAACTGTAAGTGGGCGTCCATTTCGATCTTCAAAAAAGTACGGACCGATTATACCGCTAGCAGACATTGCAGCCCATACGACGACTTTAGGGCTGTGGAGTGGACGTTCATGCTTCCTTCGAGGATCTTCGGCAGACCAGAATCGGCAATTTTGTTTGTTTACATGACCGTTGAGATGAAAATTTGCCTCGTCGCTAAATAAAATCAAAACTCTCAAACATTTCCATCATGTGGTTAGCAAAATTTAGCCGTGAAATGTAATCCGTCGCTTTCAATTCTTGGACCAACTGTATTTTAAAAGCATGGAATTGCAAATCTTTTTTTAAAATGTCGTGTAAAGAGGATCGTTTGACCCTCAGTACCTGACCTCGATTCCGTACAGATTGTGTTGGATTTTCTGTGACTGCCGTACCCGTTCGATGGTTTCTGCACTTCTTACGACTCGTGGGCGCCCTGTATTGTGTATTTTCACTGTAGATCCAGTAGCTTCAAACATTTTTATCCATTTTCTAATGCTATCACGGCTCGGTGCTAAATTAATGTTTCGCAAATTCTAATGGGCGCGATATAGACGACGAGCTGTCACCATAGAGTTATTGTTCTGGTATTATTAAATGCTATAAAAAAAGGAAAAAAAATTGTTTTTTAAATCTTTTTCACTTTTTCTTAGAGCATTTAATGAGCCTTCAATTATTATTCAAGTTTTGCAACAATGCCGATCTGTATACTATGATATCCGACCATGACCTGCTAACTTTATCTAAAATTAGCAGATCCTAAATTTTCAAAAAAAATAAGTAGGCGTTTCGATTGATGTGTGCTTTTTCTTTGAGCATTTATTGAGCCTTCAATTACTAATAAGTTTTTTCATCGGTGCCGCTGTGTTTATTACGATTATCAGCCATGATCTCCTATAGTCAACCTTCTAAAAAAAATGTTTTTCAATAATTTTTGACTTTTTTTCAAAGCATATAATGGGCTTTCAATCACTAATAAGTTTTACAACGATCCCGCCGATAATCTGCCAAGTTCGAACTTCGTCCAAAAAAAAATTGAATAAAAGTTTTTATGAAATGTTTTGCACTTTTTCTTAGATCATTTAATGAGCCTCTAATTAATAATTAGGTTTTACAATGATTCCGATTAGTATACTACGATTTTCGGCTATGATCTCCTAACTTTATCTAAAATTAACAGATGTCTAATTTCCGGAAAAAGTTGAAAAGCATTTAAATCGCGGTTCGCGCGGCATTTAGGTATTTCTTGTTGAGAATTTTTTGCTTTATTTTGGAATATAGCTATATTTATTTTTTTGTTTTTATTTTTTGTTGAGAATGTTTTGTCTATTTTGGAATATATATTTAGTGATGAAACGATTAAGATTACGATTACGATTAATCTGCGGTTATCACGGTTTTCCGATTAATCGTAATCGGCGATTACCTATACGATTATTTCACGATCCTTTCCTTTCAAGCACATAGGTTATTCCCCGGCCGAGCTTTGAAGGTCACGCGCCTTACGTGTTTCGCCAGTTGCGATTTACTAGCATAATATGCTGTGTCTGTTATAAGCGTTCTGTCGTGACTAGTGAGTTTTATTATTTATTATGTCGTCAAGGAATCAAAACATTTCAAAAAACATGAATTTCACGTACCTATTAATTTGTAATTTTATTTATTAGGTAGGTACTATTTACCTATCTACTTCATTTTGTTTCTGTTTTCAGAAAATATTTTTTTTAGTTTACGCTTATTTTTTTATTAGACCTTTCCATGCAGCGTTCGTAAATTCAATACCAAAATAATTATGGGTTTCACATTTTTTTTCTATTAATCGTAATCGTACGATTATTTAAAGAATAATCGGAATCGTAATCGTAATCGTATAAGAATAATCGTTTCATCACTAATATATATTTATTTTATTTTTCCGTTTTAGTTTATTTTTCAAGGCTACTTAGCTGTTTTGTACATATTTATTTTTGTATCTTGTGGGAAATATGGCTACTGGCGAACCACCCACTAAAAAATGGTAATGCGCTGAACAATACTTCATGAGTGGTGTGGAAACTTGCATTCAATATCAGCTGGGGTATTGAAAATATGCATATCTACCTTCTACTTTCAACCTCCTAAGAAAAAAAATTCCTACGCCCATGAGAAACGTCCATTGTGTAGGTCAGGGTTGCCGGTCGTTGAACTACACACACTTATTAGAAAGACTGTAGTCGCGGTCAAAATATTGTATTCAACTCGCAATTAATAGCCATTAATCACTCGGGCGACTTACGCCACTGCTCGTCGAGTGTGGAGGACCCGCTCCCATGAACGAGAGTGCGCGACCTGCATGCGCATTCGTTACGCTACTGCTAATTTTGTTAACTGGCAACGTCGCAAATTGCTGTGTCAAGATAATATGATCAAAAAATAAGCCGAGAGTCACGCAAATATAATCGAGTTGGCTAGGTCAGGGACTCACATAGGTGAGGCGACTCTGAGTTAACTCCTAGATGAGTTACCAACTTCTATCATCGATGCACTTGTGATAATAATTTTTAATAAATAATAAATTTTTACTACATAACCTAGGTACTTGGTACTTTATTTTTTAACGGATTTCGTTATTGATTGAGCTAACAGCGCCAACCGTACCTATCTTTTTAAAAACAACAGAGTATAGACACTTTTTATGCGTCGATAAATTAATCACTAACTAATTATGTATTAGCAACAAATAATATTATGTACTATAATAGGTTGTAAGTACCATTTTTAGCAAGGCCAAGATAGCAAGGCTCGAAAGGTCATTTCTTTTTACAAAATGAACAAATCAATGTACCTACCTACATAGGTACGTAGCAGAAAAATTTGTTTATAAACGAGTGAAAATTCCTTATGCATAAATAGTATGTCTATTGTCCAATAATATCATAACCAACTATAAATATGAGACTCTCTCAACTATAGGAATTTGGAGGCGCAGCCCTGAGCCCCAAGCCCATTTATATACATACATAGCCCTAGCCCATTTATATACATTAATACATACATTGTTCATACTTAACCATATTATTTTTCGGTATTGCTTGCTAATAAAAATGCCCATTAGGTATACCTATCAGAAAAAAATACATTGCCTTGTTTTGTTAGGCCTTATAACTAATGCGAAGTAGGTACCTATTTAAATCCCTAACTAAGTACATTAGATTGGGTATGTTTACAGTGAAGCGCCCAGGGACCACAATATGAACATGAAACACGATTTGATTGCATCAAATAACAATAAGTTAATCTAAAAATCATCTTACCAGATAACAGTATCAAGTAATCCGTGGAATAGTATTTATTCGTTTATAATCAGATGGAACAGATGTAAACAAACTGGTTCGTAGACAACACAGAACACACACAAATCATCTTGATATAACTATTTTAGCATATATTATATATCGGTACGCACACGTGTAACAAAGAGCATCACAGAAACTTACATTATTTTATTATTTCCGCATTAGAACTCATTTTTTGTATTGTGGTAAATAATAAACACCGACATATCGACAATAGCAAGCGCGCGTGCTCAGCTCACAGCTGCCTACTGCGACTTGTGAGGAATAGGGAATGGGTCGAAATACTCGAAACTAAAGAATGGATTTCACCCATACAGACATTGGGACTACTCGACACTCGGCGTATATAAATATCTATGATCATAGCATAGAAGAAAAAGAATACGCTTGTATGCCATCTCATAAATTCACTCTTATTAGAACATAGACATCTTTCAATATTCTATTAGGCATTCCAAATCCACATAGAAACATTTGGCAATTAGGTAGGTAATGTCGAATTTATGTTATTGCTGAATTTATGGTATTGATTTTGCTAAGGTTTGCAACTGACTTTTAAAAATTATTGTTAAATAAACCAATTTCTTTGTACCTACTTATGCCATATATGTCATACCTATTTTATTTATCTAATATTTTTATTATTTTTCATGTATTCATTTTTACATTTAAGTATTTAGCAGAATTTAGGAAGTTACCAGTGAAATAAAACGAGGCAAGTTAAAATTTAAAAGCAGTAAACTAGAAGAAGAATATCAATGGTTTATGGTTTTGTATGTCTAGAGAATTAGATATTAATTAATGAGAAAAGTCCTGATTTCTGTTGTGAGTTTGTGACTCTTGTGACCTACAGTGGCAGTGACTAGATAAGATCCATGTTCCAAGAAGGCTGTGATAGGTATACGCTGGCTAGAGGCCATTGATTTGTGACATAACCAGAGCGCAGAGCATAGACAACTCTAACCAACCAAAGATAACATAACATGCCGTAGTACGATTGTATGGAATTATTTTTGTCGAAAAATAGGTAGGGTTAACTATAAAAATGTCATTGCCAGCGGCTACTAAAACGTTGATGCTCTTGGGGGAATGTGTGCCTTGTGTAAAACAGGGTGCTGCAAAGTTTAAAATTAAACGAATGGAACTAGACACAAATTTATTGATGGTAATTTAATACAACTCGGAGGTAGATATCCACATGAGGGTTACTTCCAGCTAACCCCCAACTGAAATATGTAGTTTACTAATTTACTCTTAGCATAAATGCAGAATCAAGCCCGATGATAATTTGTTACAATTTCCTTTGCTTCTCGGTACAGTCTTGCTCTCATATGGACACCTACCTTTAGATTTACATTGGCTATATATGTACCTACCTAACTCAAAGTTATTTTTCAGTACTTCTCAAAATTTGAATATGTTTATGCTACAGATCCTAAAAAACAATGCAAAGCTGGTGATATTGCAGTCATTGAACAGTTACCAGCATCGCAGACAAGGACAAGGTTAATCACACATAACGTGAAAGAAGTTATATATCCCTTGGGAGACATAACTGATCCCCTAACTGGTAAAAAAGTATTTGCCGGAAGATATAGAGATCACATCGATGCTGTGAATAAAGTTTATGGTAACAGAAGTAGTGCATTTAAATATGAAAATGCTCCGGCTAGAGGTTGGCAAGAAGACAAGAAGGACTTTACCCATGTCGAAACGCATATTAGATATCACGACGATGGAGAAGAAGATCCCTACGCTGTATAGATATATATTATTATTCCTTTACAGATTTGTAATTGTAGTATGTTAAATTGATTTCTAGCAATTATTTTTTATGAATTATAGAATAAACCAAGCCGTGTTCCATTTACAAAATACATGTTTGATTATTTTACGGTTAGGTTGTATCATTTATGCAGATAAATTTTAAAATGTCTTCTAACATGGGGACAGATTTTAAATGACTCGGATAGAGAGGTGCTGAGCTAAGAGCTCCATGCCTATACAAACTGACATTCAAGAGGGATCCCTATAATATCTCAGTTATATCGGGTGGGCCAAAAATTTTGCCCCTCAAAATGGTCGACTTTAAATTCGAGATGACAGCCGCGTTTGAAAATGGCCTTTTCTTTTTGAAGCAAAAATGTAGAAATGTTAATACAAAAAAATCCAATACAATAAAGTAGACTTTACTAAGTAGTAGAACTCCATCAGTAGCACAGCTATACGTAATCATACAAAGCGTAATTTTTAAGCTGTAGTCTTAAATTGCGACACTTTTGACACATCTGTCAAAGGTTTGATATGATTTCAATTAAAACAATTTAGTCAATGCTAACTACCTATTTGTTTTAATACCTACCTATTTTGTATTAAGAAATTTTGTGAAAAAAAATAGTGTACCTACCTAGTTAAGTGAAAAATGGTTTAAGAGACAAGGTTAACAAACATTTAAGGGAGCAGCGTCGGCTGGCACCGACTCCAAAAATAACTAATTGTATAATAAATTTATTGTATTCTAATAAAGTGATTGCCCTAATAGAGCAGGACTAGCCTTTGAAAATGGTAAAAAGTGAAAAAAATAAAAGTGGGGTGACGGGGACACCCATTGGAAACGGAAGAGGATATACCAAAAATGAAAGGAAAAATAATTTACGGGCGATCTGAGGTCGGGAAGTCGAAGGGGGTGAGGTTTTAAGGGTAAAAAACGATTTATCTCGATTTCCGGCAAAACTACAATTCCTATGGAAAAAGTTAAATGGCAAAGTTGTAGGTAATAAAAAGATCTACAACTTCTGTATTTACACTTTCTTCACATAACCTCAAAATTTATGTGAATAATTCAAATAACCAATTTTTTGGTTTTTTATTTTTCTTTCAAAAAAAATATTTGTTTTTAAAGAAATCTAGTGGAAACTTACCTTTATATGTCCCAAGAACACTGTAATTTTTTTGATTTAAAATATTAATTTTTTCACCTTATTTTGACTGAATATCGAAAAAGCACCCTAATTTTCAATCGAAAATTCTCGCGTCAAAATACCTACTTTTTTAAAAAAGTTCGTTGAAATCTCTACTTTCTGATGGTGTAAAAAAATATACATTACTATCTCAAATGTTCTTAGAAAATGCAAAGAAACGAAAAAAACCCCTAAAGCCGTTTTTTTAATCATTTGTACAATTTTGTGCTATTTATTAAAATGTACTAATTTTAATTAAAGTGTAAATTAAAGAGTAATTAAAGTGTAAATTTTATAGTGCGTTAAAATACACCAGAATATTTTTTTCTTTAACTCCATAACATACCAAAATTTTATAAAAATCGATCAATGATCAATGATTGCGGACTTTTTTCTCGTTTGTAGTCCGAATCGACTCCAAATCGGTGTCTTGGGAATATTGGAGTCGCTGATCACATTTTTTTTTTGTTGAAATCAATATTCAACATGGCGGACATGTTTGCCATTTATGGTCAGATTCAGCTAAAAATCGAAGTCTCGAGAATATTGGAGTTGCTGATCACAATTTTTTGAAATCAATATTCAACATGCATGAATATTGATTTCAAAAAAAAAAAATGTGATTTGCCATGTGTCAGATTCAGCTCAAAATCGGTGTCTCGGGAATTTTAGGGTTGCTGATCACGCTCATAGATCTTTGAAAAGACCCTTTTGCAGGTGACGCACAAATAAAACTCGATAGAACTCTTCCAAAAAATCCATATTTGAGTTTAAAAACTTACAATAGCGATAACAATAAGAGAACTATTTGGAAATAAAAAATAGCAGTTCCACAAAATCAATATATACTTACAACCTAAACTATTTTAAAATATCACAAATTATGGATCAGAGGTTCTTTTTCCACATATACACTTATTAAAACCATGGGAGCATTAAATATCTTAAATAATTGAGGAACTATTTTGCACTTTATACCAATCTTGCTATTTAAGTTATTAATTTAGCAACACCAACTCAGTATAAACTAATACTTACAATAAATTGGTATATTAATTAATAGCTTATTATTAAAATGCAGCTACTCAATTATTTAGAACGTCGCGTCGATATAACCATAGATTAAGTATGACATAACCTACAACAGTTGAACCTGACTCGCAAATTTACATATAAAAATTATTTCAAAATTTATTTTAAAAACAATGTTATGCAAATGCTATATACACTCAGGTGCAAAAAAAACTGGTGCAATTCTTTTATTTTAGGTTGAATTTTCTTAAATTTTTCAGCAAACTAGATAAAATGACTAATTTCAGCTTCCACATATCCAGTCTTTTGTTAAAAGCATTTAACAGAAGACTGGATATGTAATGTCTTTTTCCCACTCGAATATCCTTTTCTAGATACATTTGAATAGTACATTATTACTCTTTTTTATGCTCGAAGAATACATCTAAAGACATGAACTAAAAAACAAAATGTAGGAAAGGCATGGTTCTTCACAAATTATTTGATATTTTGCACGAATTTGGATTGAAATTATTCCACAGGGTGTTTTAAAATTAGGGTTCCACAACAACATTTCAATTAACCCCGTATAATGACTAAACACAAACATTTAACAAAAGACAGGATTAGCAGGTTGAAATTAGTCATTTTATCTACAGATTGGTAAAAAAATTATGAATATTGAAGTTAAAATAAAAAAATTATAAAATAGAAAATATAAAAAATTATGATTATATTAATGATTATATTATATTAACTTGTTGCGGTTTTTTTTGTACCTGAGTGTATGTATTTACATATTCTCAAAAAAATGTGATGTCATTCAAGTAGAATATAAGTTGAGAATATATTTACAGTTTTTACTGAAATTTTTAAATATCAAAATAAACTAACTATAAATAGTAATGTTATAATTTTGAGGTTAGTTCCTCCTACCCAAATTGCTGCCTGTTTATTACCGAAACTGATATATTATATCTACATATAATTGTAGCTTTCGAATATTACATCTGATTCAGATTAATGGGACGCCTGACAAAAGAAAAAAAAACTAATTTAAGTTATGGTGGTGTGGTGAAATGAGGGAATGATATTTTTAAATATATGGTCGGAAAATACTATTAAAAATAAGTTTTAAAAAAATCAGAATTAGGTATACGTATATAAACTTAATCGCAGTCGAAATTTGTTTTCAATTTCCTTAGTAAAAGAAAAAAACTAATTTTAAGTTATGTGATGAAGGACATGGTGAGGGAATAATATTTTTAAATATATGGTGGGAAAATATATTAAAAAAAACACTTAAAAAAATCAGCATTACTTATATATATATAATTTTAATCGGTCGAAATTTTTTTCTATTTCGCTACAAAAGAAAAAAAAAAAATTTTAAGTTATGACAGAGTGATGAGGGACATGGTGAGGCAATGATATTTTTAAATATAAGGTGGGAATATACTACTAAAAAAAATCAGCATTATATATAATTTTAACCCCAGTCGATATTTTTTTAGATTTTGTTAACAAAAGAAAAAAAACTAATTTTAAGTTACGACGGTGTGATGAGAGACACTGTGACGGAATGATATTTTTATAGATATGGTGGGAATATACTATTAAAAAAAAGTTAAAAAATAGTATAATTTCATTTTAATAAGTCGAGATTTTTTTCTATTTCTTTAACAAAAGAAAAAAAAATTAAGTTATGATGGTGTGATGAGGGACATGGTGAGGCAATGATATTTTTAAATATATGATGGGAATACACTATTTAAAAAAATCAGCACTATATATAATTTTAATCCTAGTCAATATTTTTTTATATTTTGTTAACAAAAGAAAAAAAAACTAATTTTAAGTTATGACGGTGTGATTAGACATTGTGACAGAATGATATTTTTATAGATATGGTGGGAATATACTATAAAAAAAAAGTTAAAAAAATAGCATAATATATCATTTAAATAACAGTCGAGATTTTTTTTCTATTTCTTTAACAAAAGAAAAAAAATTATTTTAAGTTATGATGGTGTGATGAGGGACATGGGAAGGCAATGATATTTTTAAATATATGGTGGGAATATACTGTTAAAAAAATCAGCATTATCTATCATTTTAATCCCAGTCAATATTTTTTTATATTTTGTTAACAAAAGAAAAAAAAACTAATTTTAAGTTATGACGGTGTGATTAGAGACATTGTGACAGAATGATATTTTTATATATATGGTGGGAATATACTATTAAATAAAAAGTTAAAAAAATTGCATAATATATCATTTTAATCACAGTCGAGATTTTTTTATATTTTAACAAAAGAAAAAAAAACTAATTTCAAGTTATGACGGTGTGATTAGAGACATTGTGACAGAATTATATTTTTATAGATATGGTGGGAATATACTATTAAAAAAAAAGTTAAAAAAATAGCATAATATATCATTTAAATAACAGTCAAGATTTTTTTTCTATTTCTTTAACAAAAGAAAAAAAATAATTTTAAGTTATGATGGTGTGATGAGGGACATGGGAAGGCAATGATATTTTTAAATATATGGTGGGAATATACTGTTAAAAAAAATCAGCATTATCTATCATTTTAATCCCAGTCGAGATTTTTTTCTATTTTGTTAGCAAAAGATAAAAACATTTATTTTATGTTATGACGGTGTGATGAGGGACATCGTGAGGAAATGATATTTTTATATATATGGTGGGTATATACTATTAAAAAAGAGGTTAAAAAAATTGCATAATATATCATTTTAATCACAGTCGAGATTTTTTTATATTTTGTTAACAAAAGAAAAAAAAAACTAATTTTAAGTTATGACGGTATGATTAGAGACATTGTGACAGAATTATATTTTTATAGATATGGTGGGAATATACTATTAAAAAAAAAGTTAAAAAAATAGCATAATATATCATTTAAATAACAGTCAAGATTTTTTTTCTATTTCTTTAACAAAAGAAAAAAAATAATTTTAAGTTATGATGGTGTGATGAGGGACATGGGAAGGCAATGATATTTTTAAATATATGGTGGGAATATACTGTTAAAAAAAATCAGCATTATCTATCATTTTAATCCCAGTCGAGATTATTTTCTATTTCGTTAGCAAAAGATAAAAACATTTATTTTATGTTATGACGGTGTGATGAGGGACATCGTGAGGAAATGATATTTTTATATATATGGTGGGAATATACTATTAAAAAAAAAAGTTAAAAAAATTGCATAATATATCATTTTAATCACAGTCGAGATGATTTTCTATTTCGTTAATAAAAGAAAAAAAAATAATTTCAAGTTATGATGGTGTGATGAGGGACATGGTGAGGCAATAATATGTTTAAATATATGGTGGGAATATATTATTAAAAACAAATCAGCATTATCTATAATTTTAATCCCAGTCGTGATTTTTTTCTATTTCGTTAACAAAAGAAAAAAAACTAATTTTATGTTATGACGGTGTGATGAGGGACATCGTGAGGGAATGATATTTTTATATATTTGGTGGGAATATACTATTTAAAAAATTGCATAATATATAATTTTAATGTCGAGATTTTTTTCTATTTCGTTAACAAAGTAAAAAAAATTATTTTAAGTTATGACGGTGTGATGAGGGACATCGTGGGGGAATGATATTTTTACATAGGTATATGGCGGGAATATGTTTTTTTTAAAGTTTTAAAAAAAGCATTATATATAATTTTAATTGGTCGAGATTTTTTACTATTTCATTAAAAGAAAAAAAACTAATTTTAAGTGATGTATGGTAGGAATATAGTATTAAAAAAAAGAAAATATCAAAATTAGTACTCTATTCCATTAAATTTAAATTAAATGTTGGAAAAAATAATTTTTCAATTTTTGTATATATATATATATAGATATGACAGCATGACAGTAAAATTGCCTATTCTCAGAGATTGGCCAATATATTTTATAAAGATCTTATTATTATTTGCTAATGGTTACATAATATATTGTAAATCCCCTAATTCACGCCATTGATCTTTTAATGGAAAAAGAACATTGTACTATTAATAAAAAACTTAAAAAACCCTTGGCCATCGAGCTACGCCCCTGTCGCCGACGTCAGGTTCCGGTTTGTGCAAAATGTGGATTTTAGTTCTAAGTACCAAAATCTACAAACCTGCAAAGTTTCAAAACTTCCCGAGTCAATTCCAGGTAAAAGTACCTGGACCAATGGACTAAATTGTGAAGTTGGCGCCGCTTCTTTTAAAAATCATCAAGACATTTTTTTAATTTTCTTATATGCACTAGCGATTGAAGAGTTCGATAGAATCCCAAAAAAAAAAGGTTATATGTGTAGGTTATATATACAGGTAATTAAAAAAAAAAAATTTTTCGAAAATTTTTTTTTTAAATTTTTGAAATTTTTTTAAATTTTCTTAAATTTTTTATTTGGGATTCGATCGAACTCTCAAATCGCTATTGAATAAGTACAAGAAAATAAATCAAATAATATTTCATATTTTCTTTTTAATTTTCTTTAACTTTTTTTTTGGAATTCGATCGATCGAACTCTTCAATCGCTCTTGCATAGAAGAAAATCTCGAAAAAAATTTTTCGAAAAAAAATAAAAAAATATTTATTAAACCTTTTTTTTGGGATTCGATCGAACTCTCCAATTGCTATTGCATAGAAGAAAATAAAAAAAAACATTTTTTTTGAAAATTTTTTCTTTTTAATTTTCTTAAACCTTTTTTTGGGATTCGATCGCTCTCAAATCGCTATTGCATAAGTACAAGAAAATAAAACAAAAAATATTTCATATTCTTTTTAATTTTCTTTCTTTTTTTTTGGAATTCGATCGATCGAACTCTTCAATCGCTCTTGCATAGAAGAAAATCTCGAAAAAAATTTTTTAAAAATTTTTCGAAAAAAAATAAAAAGATATTTATTAAACCTTTTTTTTTGGGATTCGATCGAACTGTCCAATTGCTATTGCATAGAAGAAAATCTCGAAAAAAATTTTTTTTAAATTTTTCGAAAAAAAATAAAAAAATATTTATTAAACCTTTTTTTTTGGGATTCGATCGAACTGTCCAATTGCTATTGCATAGAAGAAAATAAAAAAAAAACATTTTTTTTGAAAATTTTTTCTTTTTAATTTTCTTAAACCTTTTTTTGGGATTCGATCGAACTGTCCAATTGCTATTGCATAGAAGAAAATTTCGAAAAAAATTTTTTTTAAATTTTTCGAAAAAAAATAAAAAAATATTTATTAAACCTTTTTTTTTGGGATTCGATCGAACTCTCCAATTGCTATTGCATAGAAGAAAATAAAAAAAAAACATTTTTTTTGAAAATTTTTTCTTTTTAATTTTCTTAAACCTTTTTTTGGAATTCGATCGAACCCTTCAATCGCTATTGCATCGAAGATAAAAAATGCAAAAAAAAATTTTAATAACAATATATTTTATGAACTTTTTTTTTTGTTGTGAACTCGTGAACTCTTTCTTCTCTACCTGACTCTTTTTCGTCGAAAAAACAGTGCACCCTAAAATTGCTGTTTTCACATTGAACTCCTGAACTCTTTTGTTTCTATTGGGAACTCCCAAGAAATGGATGATTTTTAAAAGAAGCGGCGCCAACTTCACAGGACTATGGACTAATGGTTCAACAACTTCCTCACACATCAGCATCATAAGAAAGACACTTTTTAAACATAGCAAATTTAATAG
The DNA here is from genome assembly GCA_964058915.1 of Tetropium fuscum. Taxonomy (NCBI): domain Eukaryota; kingdom Metazoa; phylum Arthropoda; class Insecta; order Coleoptera; family Cerambycidae; genus Tetropium; species Tetropium fuscum. The sequence goes on from CAXKVY010018507.1 coordinate 30,774, forward strand.
AATATCCATTGACAGTCTTTAATAGTAAGTAGGTATATACAAGTTAAAATTTTAAAGAATTAATAAATTCCCTGCTATGACGTTTTTTCATGGTTCCACCAGCAGAGGCCATAGTGACTTTCTGGAATTATCCGTTGCAACAACTTATACAACACATTTTTGTACATAAAAAAAATTAAGTAAACACCATCATTATTTTAGCGCTTTTACTCTTTAGGCTTCGCTTTAGATTTATTAGAATAATTATTAATTAAAAATAATGTAATCTATTATATGTCGGTGGCAATTTCGGCTTACACAAATCCTATCAAATAAGCCACACACACCTCAATCATTATCTTATATAAAAAATAGAAAATATAAAGCAAAATTAAAATATTTTGCCTTACCAGTCAATTAGTAAACCAAAGTTCTAACGTATTATTAATTATTTGATAAGAACTCCCGTTCTAAAGCGGCCCCCATCATGTTCCACTCCCCATCGTCTACCTCATCCGGGGGCTCTATACTGCCTTCACTCTCTTGGGTATCTTCATGATCCATGTCCAATACATCGTGTACCATTTCTCCCCTTCGGAATTTTACACTCGGCGACTCATCCTCAGTACTATTGTATTCGTCTATAATATTATTCTCATCGTCGTCCCTTTTCCTTTTGTAACCTTTGGGGAACTCTCCCGTCATAGAATCCTCGCTACTGCTACTGCTACCATTTACTACTTCTAAGCTAGGCGGCAGTACTTCACATTTATTGGTTTCATCTTCACTGCTGTCACTCTCGTCGTCTAAGATATCTTCTACCTTTTATCATAAAAAAAGCCTTTGAAAATGATAAAAAGTGGACAAAAAAATGGTAGCCTGAAATCCATTGGAAAAGGAAGAGATTATAACAAAAATGAGAGGAAAAATAATTTACGGGCGATCTGAGGTCGGTTGGAAGTGGAAGGGCGCGAGTTTTTACGGGTAAAAAACGGTTTATCTCGATTTCCGGCAAAACTACAAGTCTTATGGAAAAATGTTACATGGCAAAATTGTAGGTAATAAAAAGATCTACAACTTTTGTATTTACACTTTTTTCACATAACCTCAAAATTTATGTGAAAAATTTTTTTTTTGTGGTTTTTGGTTTATTTCTTTAACAAAAAAAAATTTTTTTTTAAAGAAATTTGGTGAAAACTTACATTTTTATGTCCCAAACACAATGTAATTTTTTTGATTTAAAATATTTATTTTTTCACCATATTTTGAAAACCTAGGAGGGTCTGGGCCTTACTACCTGTTATTTCGTAGCAGCTGTCAAAACCTGTTTTTTTAACCTGTAAAACCTGTTTTTTGCTGTTTTTTAACACCATCAGAAAGTAGATTTTTCAACAAACAAAAAGCCCACCGACTTTTTCAAAAAAGCAGATATTTTGACGCGAGAATTTTCGTTTGAAAATTAGGGTGATTTTTCGATATTAAATCAAAATAAGGTGAAAAAATAAATATTTTAAATCAAAAAAATTACAGTGTATTTGGGACATAAAGAGGTAAGTTTCCACCAAATTTCTTTAAAAAACCTATTTCTTTAAATAAAAGTTTCTTTTTTTTTGTAAAATAAAAAAAAAACAAAAACAAGGTTATTTCAATTTTTCACATAAATTTTGGGATTATGTGAAAAGAGTTGCAGATCTTTTATTACCTACAACTTTGCTATTTAACTTTTTCCATAGGACTTGTAGTTTTGCCGGAAATCGAGATAAACCGTTTTTTACCCTTAAAAACTCACCCCCTCCACTTCCCGACCTCAGATCGCCCGTAAATTATTTTTGTTATATTCTCTTCCTTTTCCAATGGGTTTCATCCTACTATTTTTTTAATACAAATATACCTAACAATAGACTAATAATACAAATAGATCGTGAGTTGAGGTAAGTCATTTTTTTGTCTGACATTTTGAGAACTGAATGTGACTAGTTAGCCGATGAAAATAAGGGTGGTGTTAATGTCTGCCTCCCTGACAAGGGACCTTTTAATAGGTCCCTTGTCGCTATTCATACTATTTTTACATTTCATAATTTCTATGCTCTCAAATCCATCCAACTGTCTATTATTGGTCACATTTCTAAATAATCTTAAATTACTAATATCTATTCTATGATTTTTGTCAAAAGCATGTTGTGCAACACTAGACTTATCTGTTCTTCCATATTTTAGATGAGCCCTATGCTCTTTAAACCTGGTGTTAACTGATCGTCTCGTTTGTCCAACATATTTTCGATCACAGTCATTACTACTAATTTCGTAAATCCCAGACCTTTCACTTGGAACAATTTTATCCTTTGGATGGTCTAGGAGTTGTTGTAATTTATTACTCGACGAATGAATTGTTGTTATACCCACGTACACGGGCTATACGGTGTTTTGGTGTTTGTGGAAACAATTTCGAGCGTTAAATAATTCAACCAATAAAAAATTCCAGACGGTGTTCAATGGTCGCAAACTGGGGGAAAAAAGTTCAATTTTCCACGTTTTCTTTGTCTGGCAATCGAGAGAATGAAATGTTTTCTTGTGAAAATTCCGTTGAGAAATTGCCAGACGGTAAACACCATTGGAAATTGAGCTTCCCGCGGAAAATTATGCGGAAATTTCGGACATTTTTTACCAATAGTCATATGTAAAAAAAAGATTGTGTATATTGTATTATTGTATATAAACAAAATGTATGCAATAGCCTAAAGGCGGACGTGCTGCATTACCAGACAAGTTTGGCTGTTCCATTATTTATAAATAAGTAAAAAAAGGTAAAAAAAAAATTTCTACACGATTTTCTGTCATCTATAATTCGCATTTCTATTTAAAATACGTGTACACACCTAAAAAATGCCAGACAAGTTGAGCTGCTCGAAAATGTATTAATAAATAAAAAAATTTACACAATTTTTTTGTCTGGTCGAAAATTTCTGCATAATTATCCGCGGAAAGCTCAATTTCGAGCGGCGATTACCGTCTGGCAATTTTTCAGCGAAATTTTCACAAGAAAACCCTTCATTTTCTCGATTGCCAGCCAAAAAGAAATCCTGGATAATTAAATCTTTTTTCTTGCTAACCCCCTTTCTTGTTAACCCCCATCCCCAATATTTTAATCGAATTCCACACAATATACGATCATAAAAAACAAAAAGTTTCGTGTAAATGAAAACGATTTTCCGAATTTTCGAACGGGGGGCAAGCATTAAAACCACCCTTATTTTCGTCAGCCAACTAGCCACAATCAACCCTCAAAATCCCAAACAAAAAAAAAATTACTTACCGCAACAGTACGCTATCTCACGGTCTAAAAGTAATGCATTAATTTTACGACTGGTTCGGATGCTTAGGATGCAGCCAGATTTTAAAATAGCAAAAACGGAATCATTAAAGAAATAAAGTCTACGACCAGTGGAGTAACCTACCGCCTCACGCTATCGGCACAGCTTACCTAACATTTAAGCTGTGCTATGGCTGTGCGGCGCTGACCTTTTGTACCCTTCGGAACACCAACTACTAAGCCGTGATAATATAAGCCAAGAGTTCACTGCAGTCCCGATTTGAACGTGCTATTTGCATCGAATTTTTACGCAACTTTCTAGTTACGGCGAGTGCGAGTTAATAAAGTATGTGCATGTGATTCTCTTTTTGTGTATTGGTGACAATAATTATTAACTGTGCTTTATTATGGAAGTGGTCTTTAATTTAATTAATGTGAAGAGATTTTTTAAATATTCATACGAAGAAAAGATCGCATTAAAGGGAAAAGGTAGATAGACCATTACCAGATATTATTATCGAAAAATCTGGTGTAAGTACCGGGAAAAGTTACACATGTAAATTTAATAGACATGTATTTAAAAGATGAACGGATTTGTGGACGTAACAAAAAAAAATATTTATACTAACTTCCCCGCTTACTTTTTGGTGGCAATAAAGCTTGGATAGGGGTCTTTTAGATCTAGAGCACTTGAGTTTGAAGATAAAAAGACACGAAAACTCAGTAAGCCATCTAAAATATAAAACATTTTTGTCAAAAATTTGCAAATTTTGTTGACACAAGGCAGTGTTTGCCTATTTTTTGACATAGTTTGATATATTGTTTGTTCATTTTCTTGTAATATATGTTTAATGTTGTTTTCTAGTACTAAAAATATTGTCTTCTTCTTTTAACTTAAACACCTCAATAACCCAAAGTCAAAATATGGACCATGTATATATTTTTGATATCAGCAAATAAAGGGCTATCGACTGATCGTCATAATAAACAAGGTGTCCCATTGAAAAAATTGAGTTTATGTCTGTAGCTCTGTTGCTGCTGGCAAATTTGAAACGTTAATAGCCTAAAAAAGTACATTCGCGGTACTCCGCGTATGTCAACTACTAAGCTGTGATAATATAAGCCAAGAGTTCGCTGCAGTCGCGCTTTTAACGTGCTAGGTATGTTTTGCTATGTAATTTGTAGCGTCAGTTTATAAAGAATTCATATACACACCTCCTTATCCATATCAGCGATGTCCGCACTTGAAAACGACATGAGAGGATTAATCGTGTCCATGAACCTCCCGCTAGGCGTTCGCTTTCTGACGGCGGGAGTGTTGTGTTCGGGATAGCTCGTAATATGATCGGGACTGCTACAATGGGGAGGCGGGTGACGGTTTTTCGACCCTTTGCTGTTAAGAGGGAATATCCTTTCGTCGACGTGCTCCCATCGTTCCGCGCAACACCACAGCCAATCGGGCGTGACGATTTTCAATTTTTTTTTCCGCCTTCCCGCGTTAACCTTCGCCGTCCCAGGCCTCACGGCGACAAGATGGGTCGTGTCGTCTTCTATGTCTTGCGTCACTTCCGCCCCTAGGCTTCGGGCTACCTGATATGCCTTCGATTGTTCTAGTTTGATATGCGTCGGAACGAGGCCGCTGAATACCAACTTGCATCCCTTCAGGATAGTGTTTCGAACTAAAGGAATTACTTTCTTTAGATCGGGTATTCCCCCCGACTCCATTTTGTCGTACTGGTCGTAGAACTCTTTGTGGATCATTTTTAGTATAACCTCAAGGTAAATCAAATAATCATCTGGGTCATCAATTTCAATAAAATTATCCTCTTGTTTAGTGGTTTCTGATGTAGGGTCTTTGTTTATTTCTTCATTACAAACAGTCTGTTCTGTTTCAATGTTGTTGGAATTAATTTTCGTGGGCGTATCTTCCTTACGCACTTCTGCTGTTTGATCTTTATCCGCCTCAAGATTTGCTATTTTTCCTTCATTTATATCACATGTCTGTTTCGCGTCTCTCAAATCGACGGACGTTTTTTCATTTGCCTCATCTATAATTTTATTTTCTTCTCCTTCTGTACTTTTTTCACTTAAATGCTCTTTACTTTTATGCTCCAATTGATTATCACATGCAGCTTGCTCCTCAATATCGCTGCTTTGGCACTGATTCCCGTTAAGCTAGAATTATATTTTAAGTGACAGTTAAGCATACCTACTTATTAAGTAATGAATAAAAAGGAAACAAGTAAACTCTAACAACCTACCAATTCCTCATACATACTGTGTAATGAGATAATTATTACATATAATTATAGCATATTCAGTGGCGGGTCCAGAGGGGGGCACAGATGCCTGTGCCCCCCTCAAATGTACCTATGTTTTATAGTCTGTTCTGTTTATTACCTTATGTAGGTGGTACATTTCATCATTACGGCAACAATGTATAGTTCTATGTACTTTAAGATTTCCGAGTGTCACAATTTGTTTTCAGTATACAGTCGGCTAACATCAAAAGCTTTTCATAGATGTTTGTTTATCCTTTACTCTTTGCCGCCAGCCGCCTGAATTGTGATACTCGGTAAACTAAAAGTCCAGTCCACTATACATGCTCGTTGCACAGCGATCACAACATGTCATTTATGGACAACGCTGACCCGTTATTTTTTTATTTTCGAGAATCGATGGAAAAATCTTCAAGACATGCTAAGCCTTTCTTGAAGATTTTTCCATTTATTTGATCTCAATATATTTTTAGTTGGTTCCTTAAAATTGTATTACTTGATATTTATATTTTTAATAAAATTAACCATTAACAAAGTTTTGTTTTTAATAAATGCCTCCCAACAACTAAATAATACTCGTTCATTAACCGGGATATTACTGGAATATTCTTGTAGAAAAAACAAATGAGATTTGGCAGAAAAAAATCATTTGAATACCATTAAACTGCATTTTAATGTATTCATAAATTTGATTACACTCAACGTATTCATGTGTATTCTGTATTCAACTGTACATCAAATAGGTGAGTTGTTAACCCCTCGCATTAAGCCTTTCTTGAAGATTTTTCCACCGACCCTCGAAAAAAAAAAACTGGGGTCAGGAAAAAAAAGAAAAAAAACCATAGTTTACCCCCCTGGCATTTGCATTTATTACCTATCTCGCATTTATTACCTATCTACAAAAGATTTCCTTTATTTAATTGCGTGTCCCCCTATCATTTTTTTCTGGATCCGCCACTGAGTATATTGAATCTATTTCTGGTTTGTACCAACTAAAGAAAACGTTTCATTTATTCATTTCATTTATTAGACATCAATTCAATTCAATTCAGCCATTCTTGAAAATGTTTCCACCGACCCTCGAAAAAAAAAACTGGGGTCAGGAAAAAAAAGAAAAAACCATAGTTTACCCCCCTGGCATTTGCATTTATTACCTATACATCCTCCCTACCAAAGATTTCCTATATTTAATTGCGTGTCCTCCTATCAATTTTTTCTGGATCCGCCACTGAGTATATTGAATCTATTTCTGGTTTGTACCAACTAAAGAAAACGTTTCATTTATTCATTTCATTTATTAGACATCAATTCAATTCAATTCAGCCTTTCTTGAAGATTTTTCCACCGACCCTCGAAAAAAAAACTGGGGTCAGGAAGAAAAAGAAAAGAAACCATAGTTTACCCCCCTGGCATTTGCATTTATTACCTATACATCCTCCCTACCAAAGATTTCCTTTATTTAATTGCGTGTCCCCCTATCAATTTTTTCTGGATCCGCCACTGAGTATATTGAATCTATTTCTGGTTTGTACCAACTAAAGAAAGGTTTCATTTATTCATTTCATTTATTAGACATCAATTCAATTCAATTCAGCCTTTCTTGAAAATTTTTCCACCGACCCTCGAAAAAAAAAAACTGGGGTCAGGAAAAAAAAGAAAAAAAACATATTTTACCCCCCTGGCATTTGCATTTATTACCTATACATCCTCTCTACCAAAGATTTCGTTTATTTAATTGCGTGTCCCCCTATCAATTTTTTCTGGATCCGCCACTGAGTATATTGAATCTATTTCTGGTTTGTACCAACTAAAGAAAACATTTCATTTATTCATTTCATTTATTAGACATCAATTCAATTCAATTCAGCCTTTCTTGAAGATTTTTCCACCGACCCTCGAAAAAAAACCATAGTTTACCCCCCTGGCATTTGCATTTATTACCTATACATCCTCTCTACCAAAGATTTCCTTTATTTAATTGCGTGTCCCCCTATCAATTTTTCCTGGATCCACCACTGAGTATATTGAATCTATTTCTGGTTTGTACCAACTAAAGAAAACATTTCATTTATTCATTTCATTTATTAGACATCAATTCAATTCAATTCAGCCTTTCTTGAAAATTTTTCCACCGACCAAAAAACCATAGTTTACCCCCCTGGCATTTGCATTTATTACCTATACATCCTCTCTACCAAAGATTTCCTTTATTTAATTGCGTGTCCCCCTATCAATTTTTTCTGGATCCGCCACTGAGTATATTGAATCTATTTCTGGTTTGTACCAACTAAAGAAAACGTTTCATTTATTCATTTCATTTATTAGACATCAATTCAATTCAATTCAGCCTTTCTTGAAAATTTTTCCACCGACCCTCAAAAAAAAACTGGGGTCAGGAAAAAAAAGAAAAAAAACCATAGTTTACCCCCCTGGCATTTGCATTTATTACCTATACATCCTCCCTACCAAAGATTTCCTTTATTTAATTGCGTGTCCCCCTATCAATTTTTTCTGGATCCGCCACTGAGTATATTGAATCTATTTCTGGTTTGTAGGTACCAACTAAAGAAAATATTTCATTTATTCTTTTCATTTATTAGACATTCCCTACCTATACTTTGATGAGAATCATTAAGATACCCACAAATTTTTCATTAAGAAACAGGTTTATAACTAATAGAAACGCGACAATATTCTGTCAATATCAATTATTGCCTTGGACATCTGACATATAAAATACGATTATATTTTTTTTCTTTTTCCGACCCGTTTTTTTTTTCTTCGAGGGTCGATGGAAAAATCTTCAAGTAAGACGTAAGTAAATCTTCAAGTGATGGGTTCTATTTTTTTTTTTTATTTTTAAAATTTCATGTTCAGTGGGTTTTTTTTTTAATTTTCATTTTTAGATGCACTTTTAGAAAAAAACGGTATGAAATTTTCTAAATCGAATTCATAAGATTTTCGAGCGTATCACCGTCACACATCGTACAACGTTAGGATCTGTTTTTATGAATTTATTTTACCATCGAAATGGCTTATTTAAAGATTTTTTTTTAATTTATGCCGAAAGAAAAAAAAACAAAATTCCAAAATTTTTTGCTTATAATATTTTTTGGGTCAGATATAGGTATAGGCATTGCTTTATAGACAAAAAAAGTAGACAACATTACCTTTAAAATGCCGGGTACAAAAATTTCTTGGGTAAAAAATGTACCGAAATATGACCACTCGAACATGGCTTTTTTTTTCGAATTTTATCCCTCAAACATTTTGTTTTCATTCTCATTTTGTTGAAAAAATTAAAAAACGTATTTTATCAATACAAAAAGGTATTTTAAGTTTATTGGTTGATAATACATAACTATTCAAACAAATATATGTAACCATGGTGCAATTGGTGCATTGGAGAAACTCCAGATGTTAAGTGTTTATAGTACAAGATAAGCAAATCTTATATTTCAAATGAAAAACTTAATTTTTTTAGTTTTTTAGGGGGTATGCATCTTTGGTATTACGGGAGCTTATAGAAGAAATGAGCTTTTAATAACTATACCGTCCAAAATGTGACAATAAATAAAAAATAATAACTCTTATTTGTTAACCTTGATTTTCTGATATTTCCGTGTTCTATTTATAATACTTTCCATAATACTTCCTAAATTGTAACTCATAATTAATCAATTTCAGAGATAAAAAGTGTTGTTAATCTTTGTATGTTGTATTATGACTGGCTGTAAAAAAAAAGTGTATGCAACTCACATTTAATGGCCATTCAGACACTCGCATTTATTATGACATTCGCCTACGGCTCATATATCATAATTCTCTTGCTCCTATCTTAATAACCATCATTAACTATCATTCATTAATCATAACCTCACTAATAAAAAATACAATTTCTACTGAACATGCCCATATTAGGACACTTTGCATATCATTGTATAGGCAAGCTAGGAAAATATCAAGAGAAAAATATAGCTAAGTACACAGCTGGCCATGTAAAATAAAAAAACCCAAAAAAAAAACAAAAATCATAACCGTACCTTGACACTATCATCAGGGACATTTTCCGCATTAGTATCAGCGCCATTTGACGTAGTATTGACTTTACTTTCAATTTTCTCTTCTTTCGAACCATTTGTAATCTGTATTTCCTTATCTTTCATTTCCTCGGAACTCAGGACCACTTTTTCCGAAATTTTTGTTAAATCGAATCCAGCTTTATTGTCATCCTCATGCTTATCTAAACCAGGCGGAGCATTTATATCACCGGTATGTTGGAAAAAATGATACGGTTTAACGTGAATTAGATTGCTAGCATGCGACCATACATCTTCTCGGTCATCGATTATACAGACCATGTCGTCTCCGCAAGGAAACAACGCCCTAAAAAAATTGGCAATATATAGTTGAAGGTAACGAATAAAATTAATTAACTCACTTCAAATTTGCTTTTTTACTTGTAGGATCGAAACATTCGTCTCTAGATAAAATTCTATTGGAAAAAATCTTCTGATCGGCATCTAGAAACATTGCAATAGTGTGAGCATAATTTCTAGCTCCAAAAGTGCAAATATGTAATTCGTAGAAGTCATAAATGTTGTTTAAAAATTTATGGGTGCCGGGACGTAACCTCGTATGATACCATGGAGAATTAGGTCCATAAAGTTGGAAGTGATAGACATCTTTTATGTTAGGTGGTATGTTATCATTAGTAGTGTGAATTACAGTTTGATCCAAGTCCACTAATAGAACAAGTTTACGATCTTTAATTAAACGTTCGCTATCTGCCCTTCCTAGTTTTTGAGCCAGCTGAAATATAAAGAATACATGTTAATGTTGTTCCAATCTCAACATTACGTCTTACTTACTTCTTCGCTTACTTTCAAATCTGGTATAGCATGTATCATTGGCACGGAAGCAGTGCAAATTAAATCATCTTTCCTAAGATCTGCCCCACACTCCGCACACATATCATTCATGATTGTAGGATGACAGCAGGCCTTTAACTCTAATAATATTTCTCTAAAACAAAATACATAAAACCGTGTTGGCACAAACATCTTTTCCCGCTAGATTTTAAATAATTTACCCCGGTTTGACAGTTTGGCCCTCCTGAGCAATAATCTTGTGTACTGTTCCGGCCTTGCTGGACTTTAGTTTCCTTTGTTCCTCTTTTTTTACCCCCACGAAATCGTATAATAGCAGTAATCTGCCTATTGGGATAGTGAGACCTTCCCGTACTTTCCATTTTAATATTTTTATGGGTTTCGTTTGCTGCTGCGAAATGCACACAGTTTTTTCGGCCATCTTGAACATACGCAAAACTGCTCGAGACTGATTTGATTGGCTCTCGTGCAACTCTGTGACCAATAGCTGTTTAGGTCGGTTCAAGGGGTAATTTTGAAAAGAAAATATGCCATCTGTTTACATGTACTAAGAAAATATGGTTTAAGAACACACTGATATTGTAACGATAATTTTTAATAAGAATATCAGGTGACACTTAATTACTTACTATGAAGTAATTTCTCAACAATTGGTTTGCACTTTCCAGATTTAATTCTGAAATTTGTCACATGGCTGGATTAAGGTTTTTCTTCCCACAATGAAAATTACAAACACCAATATGAATAATTAATTAGGTATAATGATGATTATGATCTGAAGGTAGCTCAAATATTTTTTTGTCTATAATGTTAACGGAGTTAAAGTGAGATAGGTATAGTAGGTACAAAACTATTTACAAATAATATAGTGTCTCAATATTTCCATTATATTGAAAATATATTAAATATTATCAACGATATTACATAATTTACGGACCATATATACTCGTATGCACACAAAGTCTACATGAGAAATAGGTTGCCACATTTTTATAAGGGGATGATGATATGTTTTTTATGTGTAATCGTCCTAGGTACCTACCTACATTTTAGGTGAACTGTAGGCCTTGTAGGAAATCATTCCAAATTTGCTGTGAAATTGCTTGTGTAAATTGTAAATTGTAAATTACAAAAATGGAACTTAAATTCCGGTTCAACCGGATTTAAACTGGAGATAAACCGGAGTTTAACCTCCAAAACGTATCTTTCAAATGAAAATAATGTGTTTACTTATCAATCTTTTGATAGATAGCACGAATCATTTTGATACATTACGGTACCTGTTATAGGAGTTAAATAACTTTCGCAGAAATCTTACAGATCGCTTCTCTTACAAGCTCTTATTTCTAAAGAGAAATCATTCGCTTGTTAATAATTTAATTAGTAATGGTAATACCAACATAAACTTTTAAGTACCGTTAAACGGGATGATTCAGGGGATGAATCGGAGCAAGCGTGTGTATACATTTGAATTTCCCACAAAATTGCCGATAAGGCAGAGAGTTAGATCGGTTATGAAGCATTTATTTGCCATTAGGAAAAGATATCTGTAATTATGATTGGACTCAAGATTGGACAAATTAAGTAATACTTTATTATTTTCCACATTATACAATTAATTGTACAAAATCCAAAATTTTCTAAAAATAAAAGGCCATTTTGCAGCTTACTAATAAATACCAGCTTCTGATGAGGCCTACAATGAAATTAAATATAATTTAATTAGGTAAGTATAATGGCAATACAGACAGCAGGTTGTAGGTTGATGAAGTCATGATACTAAATAAGAATAAGACTACAAGATATGCTAACGCGCATGCGATCCCCTATCTCTCTCACTCTGCTGACGTCATTCCGTGACAAATTTCAAATATTCAAATTTGACACATCTTTAAAATACATTACATTATAAGTTTAAATACATTATTTTATAAGTTTAAATACGTTATTTTCATTATTTTGGTCATTTGCGATTGTGATAAACAATGGTTTACTGTGCAATGAAGGGTTGTACCAGTAACAATAATAAAAAAGTAAAAATTCTTCCAGTACATATCGATACTTTAGTTTCCAACTGCAGCAGAGATTTGTAAATTATGGGTGCAAAAGTCCTACCAAACGCATGATTTTAATATTAAAAATGCTAGAATATGTTGCATTTTTCTGATTATGATTTTCATGTCAAAGAAAAATTATTGCAATTGCCCAAAAATAAGTGGAAGTTGAAAGATAATGCTGTACCTTCACGTCCTTGCCTTTTACTTTTTTCTTTAATTATGGACGACATAATTATATTAATAAATAATTAAGAGTATGAAATATATACGTTATAAACGAAAATCTTAGCTAAAGGCTAAAGATGCCAAATAAAACTTAGGTTATGGTTATGTCAAAACTTATCTTTCGTGCGGTTGTGTGTACATGCTAAATGGATGCCTGCTCTAAATAGTAAAAAAACTGCACTATGTACGAATAATAATTAATGTTCGATTTAATCAGCAATATAAATTTAACACTAAAAAATCCAAAATCCAAACAAACAACATCCGACATCTGCAAAATCAGAACAGCAACACGGCACGGGAAGAAAATAAAAAATAACCGAAGCTAAATTGGCGCGTATGTTTAAAGGAAATGTGAATATTATTAGTTATTTTGTGACGGTTTCGATAATTAATTATATAAAATAAACTAATGTATATTTATATCTATATTTTAGTAATTTTTATATATAAGGTATTTACCCATTCACTGTAAAGACCCCGTGCAGTTATAGAAAAGTAAAGGTCTAATGCAGTAATTACTAATTAATATACAGGTTCTTTACAAACAATCCTTCTACTAAGTGCCATTCCAGTTCAAGGATTATAGACGTGGATAGTCATTGATTCCAGTTCGTGCCGTAGTAGACCTTTAACGGCAAAGTACCAGCTCCCAGCTCTCCGACACCAGCTATTTGCCAGTGTTCGGGGTACAGGCCCTTTAATGAGCGGGAATATCATGTTGGTTGGGTTGTCTTGTTCTTTTTTGTACCTACCTATACAGGGCATTTAATAACTTGGAAGATTATTTTCAATTCATGATAATATATTATGCTAAAAGTAAATGTTTTACAAAAAATAAACCTAATGAAAGTGCTTTAATGACCGAGAAAAATTAAAATATAAATTGTTTCTCAAGTTCGTAAACACCCTGTATACTTTATAATGTCCAAAATAGTTATATCGAGTCGAATCATAACGAAACTTTATAATAAAACCGTGTTAAAAGCTTTCGTCTCCATATATCGCCATACATTTTTGTCACGGAGTGACGTCATGCGCAAGTTTGTTCAAAACGCGTTTCCCAAGTGATCATATCTTTATGAAGTATTCGTCATTGATCATATCATTATTTAGCCGTTTAACATGTTTTAATTTGTGTGGGATTCTCTGACTGTGTCGGAAGCCAAATATTAGTCTTATAAGCATGAGTTTTGCAATTTTTGGATATGCCTGATGTCAATACTGTCCAAATATGGTCCATATAGGTATATTTTCACAAAAGTTTTTTGTGATAAATTTTGAGAGTATAATTTTGAGAGAACAATTTTGAGAAAGTCGCATAACATTGTTATATGTGTCTATGCATAGGTATATGTGTCTATGTGAGTAAGTCATTTTTAAGGTAGAATATCCTCTTTTTTTAAAATATTAGTCACGTGTTCTTTAAATCTTAGTTTATGATCAATTATGAGAATTTTTTCGCAGAATCTTCAAATGAAATAATTATCAATATTTAACTGATAGTCGAGGAAATAAAGCACTAAAAACTGCTTTCTGAATTCTGAGCATGGATTAGATCTTAATTCGGTTTTGTGCGTTCGATTCGTGAGAGCGTCTACAAACTTCGTGAACTAGGTAATTTTGGAAAAATGCATTTTTGTACAGTAAATAAAAAATGTACAACTCTGTAAATATTTGTGGAAATGAGTCCAGTTTTGCTATCCGGGGGTTTTTGGGTTCGCTGAACACGAATATCACGATGGCAATGGTCTTATAGGTACCTGGAGCCCCGGGTGGACAGTGAACGTTGAAAGTGTCTACCCTGGGCACCAGGTATCTGGGAGAAGTTGGGTAGAAAAACTTTTGAAGATATAAAAAAGTTAGTTCGAATGTGTCCTGGGAAAAGAAAACGACAGCCTCAAAGTTTACGATAAGTATTGACTTCCGATAGGTGGATAAAAATCATGGAAACCATAGAACAAGAAAACAAAGCCTTGAAGCCAAGTAAACAAAGAAACTAATCAGACAAGAATAAAAGGCAACAGATAAGGAAAACGCGAATAGTAAGGATAAAAAGAGACTAGCAAAAGAAGGACAGCCAGAAATACACAATGACAAAAGGACGGATTTCAAAAAAAAAATTAAAATCGATTCACATTCACACGTTATTGTTCGCTATCAATGAACGTTATTGTTCAAGAATTAACCTCTTAACATTAGGGAACACTCAATAATGCTAGTTTTTCAGGGACTATACCCTTTAACCTTAGGCAACATGCAATACAATGTAACACTCCGTCCTCTCTCTTTTGCTTTAAAAGTTCAGTTGCCTGCCCATTGACTCTCATACTATTCACTCAAGTTCTCAATTCGTCGTATTGCACGCAAAAATAATAATTGTTCCTGAGTTTATTACTCGACCTCTACATTATTACCCTTTAACCTATCCATATTACCAGTGCTTTTACCCTATTTTGTCAACGATCCATCTGGCTCTACCTGAAGAAGAAGAGGAGACCTCCAACGTAGAAAATGACCTATTTATTTATTTCCCCCCTATGTTTTGTCAACGTTAGTTGATTGGTCTTTCCTAAAAAAAAAGGAGGTTCTCAATTCGGTTGAATTTTTTTTTGTTTGTTACCTCAGAACTCCGTCATTTATAAATCAATTTAAAAAATTCTCTTTTTGTTCGAAAGGGGGTATTTTCAAGTGGGTCCCATTTTAGTTTTATTGGCATTGGACCTTGGATTCCGAAGATATACCGGGGAACTCACCAGTACAACTGCTTAAAGCCAAACCTCAATTACAAATAAACCTAAATTCAAACTTCTTGTCAAATACAATTAGAGATGTACAACGTACACTACTTCATTATACGTTTGTAAACCTTGGCTGGCACCGACTCCAAAAATAAGAATAATTGTATATTATTGGCCTAATAAATTGATTGTATTCTAAGTAAGAATGAATAACGTAATTATTTTTTGCTTCTTAATGCATTTTTTTAGAATAGATTTTATTGAAGTCTGTTTTGTTTTTTCGTAAAAATATTTTATTACAATTTTATTTTAGGTTTATTAATACGAATAAAGAATTTGTTAATATAACTGTGGAATTTCTTTTAAAAAATGGGGTTACTTACAATAAACACTCGGAGTAGTTTCCACAAACACCAAAACACTTTCACTTCGCTCGACGCGCGTTTTTATTTTAGTTTTAGTTTTAATCTTCTCCGGATGATGCCAACTTGGTTGGCGAAACGCGCGTCGAGCGAAGTGAAAGTGTTTTGGTGTTTGTGGAAACTACTCCGAGTGTTACAGTTACATCAAAGGTTCCAGCCCTATCCAGTACTTACAATAAAATTAAATTTTTTTCGTTTTTTTTTAATAATTTCATGTCCCAAGTAACAGGAGGTTCAATTTGGGCCAAAAAACGCTTATTTATGGCTTGTCCCGAGTGACCCCACTATAAGGGGTAAGTTGGGACAATATTATTTTTTTAATATATTTAAAAGATTTCAAAGGATATAATTCAAAATTTCAGACCTGTATGTGCGTCAAAAAAAGTTATTTGCAAAAATCGTCCCGAATCGCCCTATTTGATGTAAGTAAGAATGAATAACGTAATTATTCTTTACTTTTTAGTGCATTTTTTTTTTGAATAAATTTTATTGAAGTCGGCTTTATTTTTTTGTTAAAAATATTTTACTAAAATTTTATTTAGATTTCTGGAACAGTGTTGGGGTGACACGGGACATATCTCGCAAATTGACAACGTTAGTGAAATCACTTTAAAGGACATTACGAACACTCTCAAAACACTGGAAAGCTATAAAGAGGAGGTTTCACATTTTATTATAAGCAGGCATTGGCCATTGGCTTCTTATTCAGTACCAATTTCTTACCATTAATTTTGGATTCCTTTTTATACCAGAGTATAATTTTTATACCAGAGTATAAAGTTTCGAGTTTTTTTGAGAAAAATTAAACTCAAAACAGTTTATTTTTTTTATAGGTTTATTAATACGAATAAATTATTTTGTGAATATAATTGTTGAATTCCTTTTAAAAAATCAGGTTGCTTACAAAATCAAATTTATTTCGGTTTTTTTTTAATAATTTTATGTCTCAAGTAACCCCAATAGGAGGTGCAATTTGGACCAAAAAACGCTGATGGCTTGTCCCCACTATAAGGGGTGAGTTGGGACAATATTATTTTTTAAATATATTTAAAGATTTCAAAGGACTATATATAATTCAAAATTCCGGACCTGTATGTACGTTAAAAAAAGTTATTTGCAAAAATCGTCCCGAATCGCCTGAAGTTTTTTTTGAGAAAACCAACTCAAAACAGTTTATTTTTTTGTTTTTATAGGTTTATTAATACGAATAAATTATTTTGTGAATATAATTGTTGAATTCCGTTTAAAAAATGAGGTTGCTTACAAAATCAAATTTATTTTGGTTTTTTTTTAAATAATTTTTTGTCTCAAGTAACCTCAATAGGAGGTGCAATTTGGATCAAAAAACGCTGATGGCTTGTCCCCACTATAAGGGGTGAGTTGGGACTATATTATTTTTTAAATATATTTAAAGATTTCAAAGGACTATATATAATTCCAAATTGCGGACCTGTATGTACGTTAAAAAAAAGTTATTTGCAAAAATCGTCCCGAATCGCTCGAAGTTTTTTTTGAGAAAACCTACTCAAAACTTATTTTTTTGTTTTCATAGGTTTATTAATACGAATAAAGAATTTGTTAATATGACTGTAGAATTTCTTTTAAAAAATGCGGTTGCGTATAAAAAAATCAAATTTTTTTTAATCATTTTATGTCCCAAGCAACCCCATAGGAGGTGCAATTTGGACCAAAAAACGCTGATTTATGACTTGTCCCGGGTGACCCCACTATAAGGGGTGAGTTGGGACAATATTATTTTTTTAAATATATTTAAAGATTTCAAAGGACTATATATAATTCAAAATTTCGGACCTGTGTACGTTAAAAAAAAGTTATTTGCAAAAATCGTCCCGGATCGCCCGAAGTTTTTTTTGAGAAAACCTACTCAAAACTTATTTTTTTGTTTTCATAGGTTTATTAATACGAATAAAGAATTTGTTAATATGACTAGAATTTCTATTAAGTTTTTTTTGAGAAAAATTCAACTCAAAACTGTTTATTTTTATAGGTTTATTAACACGAATAAAGAATTTGTTAATATAATTGTAAAATTTCTTTTAAAAAATGCGGTTGCATACATGAAATAAATTTTTTTCGTTTTTTTTAAATAATTTTATGTCCCAAGCAACCCCTTAGGAGGTGCTATTCGGACCAAAAAACGCTGATTCATGGCTTGTCCCGAGTGACCCCAATATAAGGGGTGAGTTGGGACAATATTATTTTTTTAATATATTTAAAGATATCAATGGACTACATATAAATCGGACCTGGATGTACGTTAAAAAAAAGTTATTTGCAAAAATCGTCCCGAATCGCCCGAAGTTTTTTTTGAGAAAACCTACTCAAAACTTATTTTTTTGTTTTCATAGGTTTATTAATACGAATAAAGAATTTGTTAATATGACTAGAATTTCTTTTAAAAAATGCGGTAGCGTATAAAAAAATCAAATTTTTTAAAAATCATTTTATGTCCCAAGCAACCCCATAGGAGGTGCAATTTGGACCAAAAAACGGTGATTTATGACTTGTCCCGAGTGACCCCACTATAAGGGGTGAGTTGGGAAAATATTATTTTTTTAAATATATTTAAAGATTTCAAAGGACTATATATAATTCAAAATTTCGGACCTGTGTACGTTAAAAAAAAAGTTATTTGCAAAAATCGTCCCGAATCGCCCGAAGTTTTTTTTGAAAAAAATTCAACTCAAAACTGTTTATTTTTATAGGTTTATTAACACGAATAAAGAATTTGTTAATATAATTGTAAAATTTCTTTTAAAAAATGCGGTTGCATACATGAAATAAATTTTTTTCGTTTTTTTTAAATAATTTTATGTCCCAAGCAACCCCTTAGTAGGTGCAATTCGGACCAAAAAAACGCTGATTCATGGCTTGTCCCGAGTGGGGTCCACTATAAGGGGTGTGTTGGGACAATATTATTTTTTTAATATATTTAAAGATTTCAATGGACTACATATAAATCAAAATTCCGGACCTGTATGTACGTTAAAAAAAAGTAATTTACAAAAATCGTCCCGAATCGCCCGAAGTTTTTTTTGAGAAAACCAACTCAAAACAGTTTATTTTTTCCTTTTATAGGTTTATTAATACGAATAAATAATTTAATATAACTGTTGAATTTCTTTTAAAAAATGCAGTTTCTTACAAAAAAAAATCATTTTTTTTAATAATATCGTCCCAAGTAAAAAAGTTATTTGCAAAAATCGTCCCGAATCGCCCGAATTTTTTTTTTGAGAAAAAGTCAACTCAAAACAGTTTAATTTTGTTTTTATAGATTTATTAATACAAATAAATAATTTGCTAATATAACTGTAGAATTTCTTTTAAAAAATGCGGTTGCGTACAAAAATTTTTTTTCGTTTTTTTTTTAATAATTTTATGTCCCAGGCAACCCCATAGGAGGTGCAATTTGGGCCAAAAAACGCTGATTTATGGCTTGTCCCGAGTGACCCCACTATAAGGGGTGAGTTGGGCCAATATTATTTTTTAAATATATTTAAAAATTTCGGCCTGTATGTACCTTAAAAAAAGTTATTTGCAAAAATCGTCCCATTTGACGATACATGTTACAGGATGATAATAACCTGCAAGCGGCCGTTTGCTTTTAAATTTTAAGTAAAAGAAAATTTTTAATAACCTATATTTCATTTTATGAAGCTTACATAAAAACACAACTTATGGGTACATTTTTTGAGATACACTATATCTTTACACAGGATAAAGGTAACTTAAATCACTAGAAACTCAAGATCAAATATGAAATACAACATGACAGACTGTTAATGAATAAAATGGAAAATAAACTATTCAAATATATTATATTCATTTCATAAAAACAATAAAAATCAGACTGGATTTGACAGCTAAATATAAATATACATTTAAAAAAAAATCACATGACTTAAGTTCATTACATAAATTACTGCATGCCAATATGTATCATGAAAAGTAAGAAAATATTTGCATCTTGTTTTTTTTCTTTAAAAAAAAAGTTAAAATGTTTTTAAAGTTTATTTCTCTACCGTCAAGTGTCAAGTAGTATAAGTTTAATATAAATTAATGATCCTGGATGAAGTTGGAATATTAGATTCGTTAATTTATGTAATAAATTTTTTGTGGCCACTTCCATTTAATTAAATCGGGTTTATATTGTTTATAAGTAAACCCTACATATATATAACTTATTATCTATCTAGCAGCAACCGGAACCCTGAGATCCGCCTGCTCCTCCAGCACCTGGTAAAGATGGATTTGTGGGGGAATGCTGTGGTCCAATTTTGATACCATTTGCCTGTAAGAGTCATTTACATTTATGTTATTAATTACATAAATATACATTTTTTCTCAGCCATCAGGCTCTGAGATAATATACCGTATGTAATGGAAAACATGAAAAGCGTGGATCCTTATTCGTTGCTTGCACTTGGCCCCATTAGCTGGGGCAAGCGTAATCGGGCGGAATGTTTTTTAATTTTTGTTTATGAAAAAAACTAAGGCAAAAAATAAATATATACGACATTGATTTAACAATGGACTAAGTTGGGTTCTGCAAAACAAATGCACCCGAAATCTCCTTTGGTTTTCTTGCTATAAAAGTTTAAAGTGTAACATAATTTTTTTTATTACACTCACCCCACTTCATCCTATATGGAAATTAGCAGATGTAAGATACCTATATATAAAAATACCTATATATTATAATACCTATATATAATATATATTATATACCTATATATAAAAATGCAATCTGTGTTAACTTTGTCTAAAGGCGCGGTTACACGGTCCCTGGTTTGGTAGACCACGGAATTGGTCCATGGCCTGTCCTGGTCCGCCATTTGACGAACCGACACTGTCAGAACGGTTTGTGTGGTTTGTGGTCTGAAGAGAACCTTGAAAACTTATCCGGACCTTGAAAATTTAGTTCTATTCCACATGGAATATGGATGCAAGGCAACAGGCGGTAGGAGCTGCTACTTTGTCTATCATGTATAGTGGATTATTGTTGCAACAAAGGTGCAAAAAACGCAAGAAGAGATGGTGGGTGGCAACATATATGCGAAATAGAAGCAGGTAAACGTATTTATTAAATTAATATTTTATTAATATAGATTAAATTTCAGATACAGTGGATCAAATATGTTAGCTGATTTTTTAAAAGAACCTTCAAGATACTTTGAAAATTTTTGCAGAATGGGAGCATCAGATTTCGAACTATTACTCACAAAAATTGGCCCTTTGATCCAAAAGCAAGATACAAATATGAGACCAAGTATTCCCATTGAGGCTAGCAATCATGTTGAGATTTCTGGCTACGGGAGACAGCTATAGAAGTTTGGGTTTTCTGTTTAAATGTTCTAGACAGTTTGTTGCAGATTGTATCATGGATGTTGTGTCAGGCTTCGGTGCATGTACTCAACATCTCGACGTTTCTCTTCTGTAAGCCACATTCAACTGATTAATATTCCATGCACCGACGATGGTCCGTAATTTGTCGAACCACCCCGAACCCTCACGGAACAGCACAGTCCATTCCTTTGTTCCCTGACATTTTACCGACAACCGACGGGACCGTCCGCACCACGGATCATGAACCGCGAGCCACAGCGATTCTCCTATGTCACACGGTGCGCGGGCTGAGGTTCGTCGTGCCAGGTTCGTCGAACCACGGACCGTGTAACCGAGCCTTAACAGTCCTCAATGTTCTATAATAGACCAGGGCCTTTGAAAATGGTAAAAAGTGAAAAAAAATAATAGTAGCATGAAACCCACTGGAAAAGGAAGAGAATATATCAAAAATGAAAGGAAAAATAATTTACGGGCGATCTGAGGTCGGGAAGTGGAGAATGTGAGTTTTTAAGGGTAAAAAACGGTTTATCTCGATTTCCGATAAAACAACAAGTCTTATGGAAAAAAGTTAAATAGCAAAGTTGTAGGTAATAAAAAGATCTACAACTTTTGTATTTACACTTTTTTCACATACCTCAAAATTTACGTGAAAAATTCAAATAACCAAGTTTTTGGTTTTTTATTTTTCTTTTACAAAATAAATATTGTTTTAAAGAAATTTAGTGAAAACTTCCTTTTTTATATCCCAACCAAATACACTGTATTTTTTTTTTATTTAAAATATTTGTTTGCGCGTTATTTTGACTTAATATCGAAAAAGCACCCTAATTTTCAATCGAAAATTCTCGCGTCAAAATATCTGCTTTTTTTTAAAAATTCGGATCACTGTAATATGGAATCTTACGTTTTTCGGGTAATTAAAGTGTAAATTTTAATAAATAGCGCAAAATGCTACATGATTAAAGAAATTTTCGGATTCGAGTCTTTTTCGTTTCTTTGCATTTTCTGACAACATTTACCATAGTAATGTATATTTTTTTACACCATCAGAGAGTTGAGATTTCAACGAACAAAAAGCCCACCGACTTTTTTAAAAAGCAGATATTTTGACGCGAGAATTTTTGATTGAAAATTAGGGTGCTTTTGCGATATTAAGTCAAAATGAGGTGAAAAAATACATATTTTAAATGAAAAAAATTGCAGTGTGTTTAACACATAAAAATGTAAGTTTTCACCAAATTTCTTTAAAAAAATTTTGTAAAAGAAAAATAAAAAAATGAAAATAGCAATCATGTAGAGTTTTCTGGCTACGGGAGACAGCTATAGAAGTTTGTACTCAACATCTCGACGTTTCTCTTCTGTACGCCACATTCAACTGATTAATATTCCATGCACCGACGATGGTCCGTAATTTGTCGAACCACCCCGAACCCTCACGGAACAGCACAGTCCATTCCTTTGTTCCCTGACATTTTACCGACAACCGACGGGACCGTCCGCACCACGGATCACGAACCGCGAGCCACAGTAATCCTCCTATGTCACACGGTCCGCGGTTCGCGAACCACGGACCGTGTAACCGAGCCTTAACAGTCCTCAATGTTCTATAATAAACCAGGGCTTTTGAAAATGGTAAAAAATGAAAAAAAATAATAATAGCATGAAACCCATTGGAAAAGGAAGAGAATATATCAAAAATGAAAGGAAATAGTACATTACATACCGAGCGGGAAAGTACTCTATTTCAGCCGAGCGGCAAGGTAAACTACAGACGCGAGGCTAGAATGAGTTCCCGCGAGGTTTGTATACTATTTTACTCACAATCGGTTAGTAGTTTATGGATTTCTAATACTCACAATCTACCAATAATAATTTCGTTTCGAATATCTGTATCCATTTTCATTATGTGATAAGATGAATTATTTTAAGTAACCTGTGAGATCGTTGCTAGGTAACAAAACAAGTTTGTTGAATCTGACATTTAGGCGATACACGACGCCATTAATTGTACATATAATCAAATTGTGTTTATTTTACAAAAATGTCTGATAGTGAATTTGAATGTACGCCACCAGAAGTGCGGGTAGCTGCAGAGAGAGCTACTGAAGGAATAATTCCTGAAAAAAGCAGGGAGAGGTATGAAAACACCTATGAACTATACAGTAAATGGTGCGTGGCTAAAGGTGTGCAGCATACCTCTGAGACGGTACTTCTTGCTTATTTTTGTGAAATAAGCAAACAAAGTAAAGCCTCCACATTATGGTCAAGATATTCGATGTTGCGAGCAGTATTAAACTTTAGGCATAATGTTGATATTAGTAATTACGCAAAATTGAAGGCATTTTTGAAAAGGAAGAATGTGGGATATCAAGCTAAAAAGTCAAGTGTTTTTTCTGAAGCAGACATCGATACATTTTTAAATAATGCCCCGATAGAATATCTTCCTCAAAAGGTAATTTTAATTTATTTAGTGCATATTAAATATATGTTATATTAAATTTTTTTAGGTTGCTTTAATTATTGGCATTTCCGGAGCCTGTAGGTGCGATGAACTTTTAAAAATGAAAATAAGTGACCTGGATATTTTAGAAAATCGAATTATAATAGTGATTCCTGTCACAAAAACCTACTCTTCCCGTACATTTGTAATTACAAAATCGGAATGGATAAATATAATAAAGCAATACTGTGACCTTCGTAATAACATTGGCTCTGATAGATTTTTTTTACAAATAAGATTTGGTAAAATTACACGACAGCCTTTTGGGCATAATGCTATAGGAAGTTTTCCCAAAAAAATAGCAACTTATTTAAAGCTGGAAAATGTTAACAGGTTTACAGGACATTGTTTTAGACGTACTTCAGCAACATTATTAGCAAATACAGGTGGAGACATCCTACAGTTGAAAAAGTTGGGGGGTTGGAAATCCAACACCGTAGCAGAGGGATATGTGGAGAATTCATTACATGGACAAATAAAAATTGCTAATATGTTGTCTCATGTAGAAAATCCAGAAACGTCGGCGTCTTCATCTATTTCTGAAACTCATAATTTTGAGCAACACGGTCTTACTTTAACCGTTAATAGTAATCATAATTCCAATGTAACTATTAATATTTATAATTCCAAATAGTTTTCTTTTTGTTAATGTTGTTGTTGTTTCTGAATTAAATAAATGTTGAGTGGATTCTATTCTTTCTAAACCATCTTTTAATCAAAAATGACATTGACATTTCCAGGTAAGAAAAGTGACAGATGCTAGCCGGGAAAGTACTTTCCCGGCTAGCTGGGAAAATAAAGTAAGTAATAAGTCGCTTCCCGATTACTTCAAAGGTTAGAAATCCATAAATTACTAACCGATTGTGAGTAAAATAAATTTACGGGCGATCTGAGGTCGGGAAGTGGAAGGGGGTGAGTTTTTAAGGGTTAAAAATCGATTTCCGGCAAAACTACAAGTCCTATGGGAAAAGGATAGGTAATAAAAAGATCTACAACTTTTGTATTTGCACTTTTTTCACATACCTCAAAATTTACGTGAAAAATTCAAATAACCAAGTTTTTGGTTTTTTATTTTTCTTTTACAAAATAAATATTGCTTTAAAGAAATTTAGTGAAAACTTCCTTTTTTATATCCCAACCAAATACACTGTATTTTTTTTTATTTAGAATATTTGTTTTCGCGTTATTTTGACTTAATATCGAAAAAGCACCCTAATTTTCAATCGAAAATTCTCGCGTCAAAATATCTGCTTTTTTTAAAAAGTCGGATCACTGTAATATGGAATCTTACGTTTTTCGGGTAATGAAAGTGTAAATTTTAATAAATAGCGCAAAATGCTACATGATTAAAGAAATTTTCGGATTCGAGTCTTTTTCGTTTCTTTGCATTTTCTGACAACATTTACCATAGTAATGTATATTTTTTTACACCATCAGAGAGTTGAGATTTCAACGAACAAAAAGCCCACCGACTTTTTTAAAAAGCAGATATTTTGACGCGAGAATTTTTGATTGAAAATTAGGGTGCTTTTGCGATATTAAGCCAAAATAAGGTGAAAAAATACATATTTTAAATGAAAAAAATTGCAGTGTGTTTAGCACATAAAAATGTAAGTTTTCACCAAATTTCTTTAAAAAATGTTTGTAAAAGAAAAATAAAAAACCAAAAACGGTTATTTGAACTTTTCACATAAATTTTGAGGTTATGTGAAAAAAGTGTAAATACAAAAGTTGGAAATCTTTTTATTACCTACAACTTTGCCATTTAACTTTTTCCACAGGACTCGTCGTTTCGCCGGAAATTGAGATATACGGTTTTTTACACTTAAAAACTCGCCCCCTCGACCTCAGATCGCCCGTAAATTATTTTTCCTTTCATTTTTGTTATATTCTCTTCCTTTGCCATTTTTTTTTGGTTTCAAAAATTATCGACCCTGGTCTATAAGTGTTATATCTGTCCCCGCCAGAGCTATTAATATTGTGCCGAGACCTCAATATGCACTGGACTTGAAAATATATTTAAAGAAAGCTAGATAATACTTAATAAGCTAAAAATATTAAGCAATAAAATATTTGGTACAAGAGAAAATGAGAAGATAATAGGTAATTAGAGAAACTAGTAGACCAGAAATCTAAGGTTACATTTTTTACAAGTGATGCACATGACTTACAAACTCAAATTAAATTAATCAAAATAAACTCAAGTTAAATTTAATACTCTTATTCAGATTATATTTATACACATCATGCCGTGATGCGAGATCAATCATAAGATTTCCGTCTTCAACAGACTGACAGATCAAGATTACAGATTTCCATAGACACTCGGGCATTTTGAGAATGAGTCCGTCGCAGGGCCGCGCCGCCCCTGTGTGCGAAGTGTGCGGCGCACACAGGCGCCAAGACGATAGGGGCGCCGCTATCGAATTTATTTTATAAATTTTGATTTTGAAAAATTAGAACCGACCGCAAATTTTGAAGAAATTGTAAATGATGCCATGAAAATTGCCGAAAAATTAGATGTCGAGGCTGAATTTGAACCTTCCAGATCCAGACCCCTCAGACGTCGTAAGACTCCAAAGAGTTTTGATTATGAACACGAAGACCACACTATAAATGATCCGAAAATCGCTTTTAAAATTAATGTATTTTCTTTATATATTGGATCAAGCTTTATCCTCCGTAGACGAAAGATTTAATTTATTGAATAATCAAAATGACGTGTTTAATTTTTTATTTAAACTAAGTGATGACCAAGAACAAAGTCAATTAAGAATTAGCTGTCATCGTTTGCAGGAAAAACTTACAGCAAAAGAATCATTGGACATTAACGCCGATGATTTGTGTGAAGAAATTATGACATGTCAGTCTTTTTTCAAAAAATTAAATAATGATGTGGCGAAAATTCTCGAATTTATATATTTAAACAATTTGACAGCTGTATGCCCTAACATCACAATAGCATTACGAATTTTGGTAACTATGCCAGTTACCGTAGCAAGCGCGGAAAGGTCCTTTTCTGAATTAAAACCAATAAAAAATTACCTGCGCTCAACAATACGCCAGGAAAGATTAAAAAATTTAGCAACAAAATCCATAGAAGAGGCCATATTAGACCATATAGACATACACGAAACTATTAAAGATTTCGCAAACAAAAAAAGCTAGAAGAGTGGAAATAATATAATTTAAATATGTTTATTTATATTCTTACACATTTCAGACTCTTGTTTTTTTAACATAGCATACGTAATAGTTAAATTAGTATTATTAGAAAAAAGTCAGTTATTTTGTTATTAATATATATTATTAGATATAACATCATAAATAAAGTATGTAAAATTTTAATTCGCGTTTTATTTTTCGCAGTAATTGGCAAACGAAAACGAACTGGTTTCACCTATTTAGGAAAATATTATCTAATTATATAAAACTATACTCTATCCAACGAGAGAATGGACTTGCTTTGCGCATCGGCGACTAAAGAGGAGGGGCTCTGTAACGAGCTACGCAGGACCGTCATTCGATGAAATAAATTCGTAAGTAGGTGAAATAAATTTTATTTTGAAAACATGAAAACATTTTATTTATTTAACATAAATTTATTATAAATGTATGAGCGTTATGAAAGTAATATAAACCCTAAATATTCCTAAAATAGACATTTTATGATATTTTTATTCGTCTCTGGCTGCTGCCATTCTTATAATAGATTTAAAACTTATTTCACAACCGTAAACAACACAACTAAAATAACCGTACTTGCGAGACTACAAATACAAACTGTGAATAGGTAGGCAGTAGTAGGTACTTTATACAGGGTGAGTCAGTTTTTTGTAGACAAACTTTAACAGGGGATAGAACGCACGTTTTTAAAAAGAAAAGTGCCTATAAATATATGGCCGATCTAGCTTCCTAAGGAAGATACAAGGTGTTAAAGTTTCATTTTTTTTTACATTAATGTGTAATATTTTCTGAACGGAATGATATATTCACTAAATATTTTACACATATCTTAACCTGCATAGGATCAACATGTTGTATTGTTCCTGTCGAAAATACTATAGTGGATGTTACTTTTTTCGGGTACTTCGGATATTCTGCATAATGGAACTTTTTTTTCGAACGCCACTGACATTATCTGATACATATTTCTAAAATAACGGCCCCTTAGTAACAATTTTGATCTCTTGTAATTTTGCTCTAACTACGACAGTTTTAGAGATATTGGCCGTTGTTTCTCTGACAGGTAATGTCGTTATTATATTTTTTTTCTCGAATTTTCTTTAAGACTTATAAACGAACGCTTAGATTTTTTCATGTTTGGGGGATAATGCCTATTAATTAAGGCGCATAAAACAAGCGGTAAGAATGTTCAAAAACTTGCACAGTGGCGGGGTGGAAGGGGTGCTCCACCCCTTTCGTAAACAGAACATCTACGCCAAAGACTATTTAAAAAAAAACTGTTATTTTCATTATCTACATACAGTTTAACAAAAATAATGTCCCTTCTTCTGTTTCGAAATTCCTGTGCGGTTCCTAGTTATTTTGATTTTTAGTGTTTGATGTGGTACTAAATTAAGTAATTTATTTATTAGCAATAATAATTATCGGCTAAATATTTAATTCTTTCAACGAAACCTACCTAAATATGGTGTGTTAAGGATTCTAAAAAGCCGAAATCTCTTATTCTTTATCGTTTTCCAATGTAGTCAAAATAAATATTTGTTATATCAAGCCTTACTCAAATACAATACTTTTATATGTTGAAATCTGTTAAATTACAAATGTACTTACAATACAATAGATTATTGTGCAGTTGCCAAAAGTCTTAAAAATTTCCTTTAAGTTTTATTAAACTTGTGCATATACCAATTTCTGTTTCAATTTTTGTTGTTGTTTGCTAAATAATTTCCATTTAAAACTAGCGTATTTGTAACTGTACGTAATAATTGCAACAAAATATTATACTCCTTGGAAAACAAGTAAGCATTATGTCATATTTTGAAACGACAGTTTGAAGTATTACAAGTTTATCTACAAACAATTTTGCTTCATCTTGAATATTTTCACTGTTATTAATTATTATTTTTAAGATTAAAAAGTTATTTTATGTGATTTGCCAGATTTTAATTAGTGTAACATGCCGTTTACATTTACAAATAGCGAACAAGCCGACATTCATTTTATTTATGGGTTCGCAAATGGGAATTCAAGATACGCAGCTAGGGAGTATCGAAGAAGATTTCAAAATAGACGACAACCTCATCATTCCGTTTTTGTGAGTATCCACCGTCGATTTGTTAACCAGAGTTTGAAAAATGTACCCGGGGGCCGACAGAACAACCGTGGACGAGATAGAGACCGTATATTGCGGGAATTTAATAGGAACCCAACGACAAGTACTCGACGTGCTGCTATTGCTCTTGGTATTTCCCAAAGTAAAATTTCTCGGGTTTTAAAACGGGATCACAGACGCCCATATCATTTTCAACCTGTTCAAGGTTTATGTCCAGATGATGCTGAACGAAGACTTACTTATTGTAGGTGGGTTCTTAACTCCATTCAAAATAATAGGGATTTCTTATCCAATATACTGTGGACTGATGAATCTTGTTTTACTCGTCGTGGTATAGTAAATTTTCACAATCTGCATGTATGGGCACATGAAAACCCACATGCCATTCGACCACGAACTTTTCAACATGAATTTAGTACAAATGTCTGGATTGGAATTTACGGCAACCACGTGTTTGGACCTTATTTCTTGCCACAACGTGTAAATTCAGAAAATTTCCTACAATTTTTAGAAGAACACCATGGTAATATATGGGAAGTCATTCCTTTGAATTTAAGAAGACAGTCTTGGATTCAACTTGATGGGTGCCCGGCCCATTATGGCAGAAATGTAAGAAATTGGCTAAACAATAACTATCCAGGGAGGTGGATAGGTCGTGGAGGTCCTGTGGCGTGGCCTCCCAGATCCCCCGATTTAACACCACTTGACTTTTTTGTGTGGGGATTCATTAAGGAAATAGTGTATACCACTCCGGTTAATACACTTGAGGAACTTCAAAATCGCATTAGAGATGCTTGCAATGAAATAAGGGTGCATCATTTAGTTAACTTAAGACGTTCTATGATACGTCGCAGTGAAATGTGTATTGAGAAGAACGGTTTACATTTTGAACAAAGTATCTAATTTTATGTATGTAGGTACTAGTGTTATTGTTATTAATTCGTGTAATTGTTATTTATAAATCATTATTGCTAACAATTGTTATTTATTCCACAATTATTATTGTTAATTAAATATTGCTATAAATTCAAAAATGTTTATATCTCCATAAACATTAACATCAATGCTCATCTAATGTTTTTTTTTGTAATTGTAATTACTTGGAAAGAGATAAGAGATTTCGGCTTTTTAGAATCCTTAACAAACCATATTTAGGTAGGTTTCGTTGAAAGAATTAAATATTTAGCCGATAATTATTATTGCTAATAAATAAATTACTTAATTTAGTACCACATCAAACACTAAAAATCAAAATAACTAGGAAACGCACAGGAATTTCGAAACAGAAGAAGGGACATTATTTTTGTTAAACTGTATGTAGATAATGAAAATAACAGTTTTTTTTTAAATAGTCTTTGGCGTAGAAGTTCTGTTTACGAAAGGGGTGGAGCACCCCTTCCACCCCACCACTGTGCAAGTTTTTGAACATTCTTACCGCTTGTTTTATGCGCCTTAATTAATAGGCATTATCCCCCAAAAATGAAAAAACCTAGGCGTTCGTTTATGAGTATAAAGAAAATTCGAGAAAAAAAAATTATAATAACGACATTACACTGTCAGAGAAACAACGGCCAATATCTCGAAAACTGTCATAGTTAGAGCAAAATTACAAGAGATCAAAATTGTTACTAAGGGGCCGTTATTTTAGAAATATGTATCAGATAATGTCAGTGGCGTATGAAAAAAAAGTTCTATTATGCAGAATAGTCGAAGTACCCGAAAAAAGTAACATCCACTATAGTATTTTCGACAGGAACAATACAACATGTTGATCCTATGCAGGTTAAGATATGTGTAAAATATTTAGTGAATATATCATTCCGTTCAGAAAATATTACACATTAATGTAAAAAAAAATTAAATTTTAACACCCTGTATCTTCCTTAGGAACCTAGATCGGCCATATCTTTATAGGCACTTTTCTTTTTAAAAACGTGCGTTCTATCCCCTGTTAAAGGTTGTCTACAAAAAACTGACTCACCCTGTATAATTAGGTACCAGGTAGGTATCGGACCCAGGCGCCGGCCCTGGCTACCTGCTGAGCCAATTAAGACGTTGAGGGCGTTCAACTAATGTTCTAAGGGGCGGAGATCTGACCACAACAGACGAATTTTCGCTCGAGTGCAAGGCCATTCTCTCGTTGGATACAGTATAGATAACATTTATTTCGGTCAAAATTAACAAATAAGAAATAAAAATAAGTTTACATACATTAAAATTCGTGAAAAAAAGGGGCGCTTCATAGGTTTCGCACACAGGCGCTGTTGGCGGTCAGCGCGGCCCTGGTCCATCGGGAGAAAGAGCGAGCAATTGAAGACTAACCTATACCATCAAACTACACCATATATCTACTGCTAAGTGCTAGTCCAGTATGTAGTCAGTTTTGCCCCGCAAACGGCGGAGGGCGTAGCGACAATTTTCGAATATGTTATTCAGGCGTGAGCCTTGAAACAAAATTTTCGACCTTGAGGGGCGGAGAATTACGTCTTCTGTTTGTCTACAGGAAAATCCTTGTGACTGTAATCTTTTCGAGTTTTTTTTCATTTCTTTGCATTTTCTGAGAACATTTATCATAGTAATGTATTTTTTTTACACCATCAGAAAGTAGAGATTTCAACGAACAAAAAGCCCACCGACTTTTTCAAAAAAGCAGATATTTTGACGCGAGAATTTTAGATTGAAAATTAGGGTGTTTTTTTCGATATTAAGTCAAAATAAGGTGAAAAAATAAATATTTTAAATCAAAAAAATTACGGTGTGTTTGGGACATAAAAAGGTAAGTTGTCACCGAATTTCTTTAAAAAAAAAATTTGTTGTAAAAGATAAAAATAAAAAACCAAAAACTTGGTTATTTGAATTTTTCACATAAATTTTGAGGTTATGTGAAAAAAGTGTAAATACAAAAGTTGTAGATCTTGTTAATACCTACAACTTTGCCATTTAACTTTTTTCCATAGGACTTGTAGTTTTGCCGGAAATCGAGGTTTTTTACCCTTAAAAACTCACCCCCTCCACTTCCTGACCTCAGATCGCCCGTAAATTATTTTTCCTTTCATTTTTGATACACTCTCTTCCTCTTCCAATGGGTTACATCCTACTGTTATATTTTTGATTTAAAAAATTATCGACCCTGGTCTATGTATGTAAATGCAGAAAAAAATAAAACAAGACAAAAAAAATTATTGTTGATGTTATTTAACAATAATTTTGGCACATATATTATATATCTAGAAGATGCAGAACTAAAATAATTGTTTACCTACCTCATTATTTATATCAAAGACGCCTTCCTGTATCTTCTCATAAATTTCTTTTGCTGTATTAATAAATGCTTCTTCTACGTTGGCCGCAGTTTTTGCCGAAGTTTCCATAAAAACTAGCCCGTGTTCACGAGCAAAGGCTTCACCTTCTTCTTTTTTTACCTCCCTCCTGCTCTCTAGGTCACTAAAAAAAGACAAAATATGACCAGTTCAGTAACAGGAGGCAGGTAACTTGCAGGTAATTATCAAGTAAGTATAGTCTATTAATTACAACAAAAATTAACATAAATACACTGCGCAACTTATTTAACGCACAACCAAAAAGTTAACTTAAATTTGACGATATGTATTTTCGACAATTTTTGTTCGTTTTGGTCGATTTTTTTTCAAATTGTAGGTTTTTCTCTTAGGAATATCACTGTCTTAGTTGTTTTGGTAAAACGAATGATTTTGATATTATACCAGGTGCTATAAAAATGTTATGTTTTTTTCCGACATTTCAAAACGTCCTGTGAGCTATACAAGGTATTGCAAGTTATTGCAATTATAGCCAATTTAAAGCCTCATGTTTTCTCTACATTTTCTTTTTTTATTCATTTGTTTATTATCTCTGTTACTTCATGAAATATCCAATTTTTGAGTTGACGTGATTTTTATTAAATTGATTAACTTTCTTTTTTGTCAAGTACTCATTATTTATTACTAATTATACTGGTTCAATGCCTCATTTTGCGTTCGGTTTTCCTTGATATCGTATAATTTATTGAGAGATGCAAGGTGTTTTAGAAGAGAAAAGGTCTTAAAAGGACAAAAACATAAAAAACATACCTAGAAAAATGGATTGCTTTAATCAATAAAGCAACGAATAACAGGAAACAAAACAAAAGTAAATAGAGAATTAGTATCTGGTGTTTCCACCCCTTCCGCGAATGACCTCCCGACATCTTTGGTTCATACTTAAAACCAAAGTTCTGATTAGGTTCTGATCTAGGCCATTCCATAATTCGACTAGGCGTCCTTCCAATTCTTGTAGTAAATTTTGGGGTTGTCGTACCTCACTTCGTAACCGCCGACCGATAAAATCCCAAACATGTTCAATGGGGTTAAGGTCGGGGCTACGGGCTGGCCAGTCTATGTGATCAATTCCTACTTCTTCAAGATAATTTCTCACGATAAGACTCGTGTGGGGACGCGCATTGTCTTGCATAAGTAAAAAATTGGTCCTATATAGGGGGCATAAGGCAAAACATGTGCTTCAAGAATGTCTGTGATGTATCTGTCAGAATTGAGATTTCCATTCACAGTTACCAAGTCTGTTCGCCCAGTCAAAGATATTCCGCCCCACACCATGACGGATCCACCTCCATATAAAGTTGTGTGCAAAAAATTGCATTGACTGTATCGCTCATCGGGTCTTCGGTAGACGCGATTACGTCTGTCACAATTATACAAACTGAACCTTGACTCATCAGTCCAAAGAATACGTTCCCAATCTGTTTCCATCCAATTAACATGCTCATTGGCAAAATTCAATCTGGCTATTCGATGATCTACTGTTAATGCGGGTCCTCGAGCAGCAATCCTGGGTCTTAAATTTGCCTCCCTCAGTCGTCGGCGTACAGTTTGAACGCATATGAGTGGACCACCTGCGTCTTGAAGTTGTGCTCTTAAATGTGTTTGCAGTTATAAATCGTTGTCTTACAGCATTTAGTCTTAAAAAGCGATCCTGGATAGCAGAGGTAACACGAGATCTACCTTGACCGGCCCGTCTCGAATGTTCTCCTGTTTCCGCGTACCTTTGAATTGCTCTCGCTATAGTTGTGTGAGACACTCCCAACCTTCCAGCTATGCGGTTGTAACTCCACCCTTCACCATGTGCCTCAACACATTCATCACGAGTTAAATTTCTGGATTGGCGTTCCATTATTCACTAATTATTGCTGGACTGTCAACAGAAAACTAATGACACACTTGTCAGTTTATGACGTGTAATCTTCGATTTCCATAGCTTGCTAGCTGTTTGAGTTGTCCGATAAATGCATTTCATGTGAATAAAAGCATATGGTGTTTCAAAACGGTGTATTTCATGAAGTAACAGAGATAAACAAATGAATAAAAAAAGAAAATGTAGAAAAAACATGAGGCTTTAAATTGGCTATAATTGCAATAACTTGCAATACCTTGTATAGCCCACAGGACGTGGGCTATACAAGGAAATTTGAAAAAAACATAACATTTTTATAGCACCTGGTATAATATCAAAATCATTCGTTTTACCAAAACAACTAAGACAGTGATATTCCTAAGAGAAAAACCTACAATTTGAAAAAAAAATCGACCAAAACGAACAAAAATTGTCGAAAATACATAACGTCAAATTTGAGTTAACTTTTTGGTTGTGCGTTAAATAAGTTGCGCAGTGTAGAGTATTTTTAACAAAAATACAAAACCGACTTCAATAAAAACTCTTCTAAAAAAATGCACAAAAAAGTAAAACATAACTAAGTCAATATGTCCAGGAAAAACAGTTATACTCGTACATAGTAACTAGATAATCGTTTTCTATGAATGTGAGTTCTCTGTCAAAACTGTGGAGCAATCAGACAAAACCAAATAAATCCAGTTTTCATGAGAAATTAGTTAAGGGTGGATTATTAGTCATTGGGGTCAGATGAATCCATTGGACAAGTCCGAATTGAGCTAAACCGGATAAATCAATTTAAAAATTGGTCTTAAAATATAGGCAATCCAACAAAAGTAGATAGATCCAATGGAATACATTTTAAATTCCTGTTTCAACGAAAACAAGATGAATCCACTTTATTTATATAAAGTGGATAAAACATGCAGTAGCGCAATCTATACTAAAACAACCGACTACCCACATCACGATAATTGCTCAATTCACACATCAAGAATTGTAACTAACTGGATTAATGAACACAACATAAACGTGCTACCTTGGCCCTGAAAGTCGCCCGACCTAAACCCAATTGAAAATGCATGGATGACGATTGTTAAGAATATTTATAATAGACCTGGTAATATAAGAGTCGTGCACTTTCAAATGGCCGCCAGCGTACTAACAAAAAAGTAGTAATAACAAAAAAAACATTCTAAACATGAAAGAAAAAATAGGAAAAGTGCAACTTTTAACCTATTTATTATAATAGGTTAAAAGGTTATTTATTATAATAGGTTAATAACCCGTTATTTTGCTCTCTTTTTAGAATAGGCTTTTTGTTATTTTTCCACTATATGTTTTTTTTGTTATTCAAGTGTCAATAAAGCATTTTTACGAATTTACATCAAAGTGGTTAGTAAGCAATATAAATGACATTTCTTCAATCTATTTCAAGCAAAAGCAGATATATCAGTCAAGTAAGTGTAAGTATTTCAGTCAAGTAAAAGTAGATAAATTGATTTTGTTTTTTTATAACTCATTATGTGATTTAAAAAATGTGATTTAAAAAAAAACTGAAAATCAAGTTTCTATGTCTAATAACTAAGCTCTACAGAATTCATGCATGATTTTTTGTCTAAATGTCGCGGAACTGAACATAATCATTTTTCGTTAATGAAATTGTCTCAAATTGAAGCTTGATAATGAAATTGAAACTTGAAATTGTCTCAAATGGATTTATCTGGGTTTGTCTGATTGCTCCACAACTAATGTCACATAAAAGTGTCACTCTGAGAATGGTAGGTGTTGATGGTAAATTCAAGTATAAATTACCAATTAAATAAATCGTACATTATTCTGAAGAAGATTTCTTCTGTCCGTGTGTTGTCACTGAACTCCACCTAAACGGCAGGACTGATTTTTATGATAATAATAATAATATCCCTACCCATCAGTCTAAGCGCAATGGTTAGCCCAGAAATCAGAGATTTATGCGGGAGAGGGGGCGACATATTAGTATTTCGTGAGTCGCATGTGGGACCAGGAGCGACTTCGGTTGGTAGATTCTAACCACCATTCAGTGCAGGAATGAGGGAAACCCGGAAAACCTCATTAGTTGGATCTTGGGGATAAATTATTGAAAATTTATTTCGCACCGTGTGGGGAATCGATCCACACACGCTACTATAGGTGTTCGAGCGGAGAGCTAGCGCGCTAACCGCTCGACCACCGTCCACCATTTTTATGATGATTAAGTTGATTTGAGATTTGTTTTCAGCTTCAAAGACCGGGGTCGATAATTTGGAAATTGGAAAAGGAAGGGAATATAACAAAAATGGAAGGAAAAATAATTTACGGGCGATCTGAGGTCGGGAAGGGGAGGGGGTGAGTTTTTAAGGGTAAAAACGGTTTATCTCGATTTCCGGCAAAACTACAAGTCCTATGGAAAAAAGTTAAATGTCAAAGTTGTGGGTAATAAAAAGATCTACAACTTTCGTGTTTACACTTTTTTCACATAACCTCAAAATTTATGTGAAAAATTCAAATAACCAAGTTTTTGGGTTTTTATTTTTCTTACAATTTTTTTTAATTTGGTGAAAACTTCCCTTTTCATGTCCCAAACACACTGTAATTTTTTTGATTTAAAATATTTATTTTTTCACCATATTTTGACTTAATTTCGAAAAAGCACCCTAATTTTCAATCGAAAATTCTCGCGTCAAAATATCTGCTTTTTTCAAACAGTCGCTGGGCTTTTTGTTCGTTGAAATCTCTACTTTCTGATGGTGTAAAAAAATATACATTACTATGATAAATGTTCTCAGAAAATGTAAAGAAACGAAAAAAACTCGAATCCGATTTTTTTTAATCATTATGTACAATTTTGAGCTATTTATTAAAATTTACACTTTAATTACTCGAAAAACTTAAAATTCCATGTTACATTGATAAACAAAAAGATTGAAAATCCATAAAACATTTAAAATAGCAAAAAACATGCGAAAATACTTGTTCTAAATATTAAAGATACGATTTAAAGGGAGATTGCATCAAAAAAATGTTGATTTATTAAATTCTAATTACATTTATGTCATAGAAAAGGTCATAATATATAAACATGTAAATCGTACTATTGAATTTAGATACTTTATACTGATTACGTTATTCATTTTAATATTTTTTTCATACACACAGTTTTTTTAGTTTCTTTGCATTTTTCTGAGAACATTTACCATAGTAATGTATATTTTTTTACACCATTACATAGTAGAGATTTTAACGAACAAAAAGCCCACCGACTTTTTTAAGAAAGCAGATATTTTGTCGCGAGAATTTTCGATTGAAAACTTTTTCGATATTAAGTCAAAATAGGGTGAAAAATAAATATTTTAAATCAAAAAAAAGTTTTCACCAAATATCTTAACAAAAAAATTTTAAAAAAATAAAAAACCAAAAACTTGGTTATATGAATTTTTCACATAAATTTTGAGATTATGTGAAAAAAGTGTAAATACAAAATTTGTAGATCTTTTTATTTCCTACAACTTGCCATTTGACTTTTTTCCATAGGACTTGTAGTTTTGCCGGAAATCGAGATAAACCGTTTTTTACCCTTAAAAACTCACCCCCTTCCACTTCCCGACCTCAGATCGCCCGTAAATAATTTTTCCTTCCATTTTTATCATATTCTCTTTCTTTTCCAATGGGTTTCATCCTACTATTATTTTTTTTCACTTTTTATTTTTTTTACTTTTTATTTTTTTTCACTTTTTACCGTTTTCAGCCCTGGTCTCTCACAATCGGATCCGATGGAAAATATTTTTTTAATTAATTTAAATTATAAATTAGGTTTCTTCTGTTATATCTGTTATATCTTTCCCGGTATAACTTCAGAATCCAAGGTCCAATGCCAATAAAACTAAAATGGGACCCACTTGAAAATACCCCCTTTCAAACAAAAAGAGAATTTTTAAAATTGATTCACAAATGACGGAGTCCTGAAGTAACGAACATAAAAAAAACAGTCGAATTGCGAACCTTCTCATTTTTTTAAGTCGGTGGACAAGAAAAAATTTCAAATTATGTACCCATTAAACACATTTTTGTCCCACTATTACGGTTATGTCTATAACTAAGATATACAACATATTATAAAAATAAATGTTGAGCAAAAAGAAGTAAATACCTAACAGGAATTCCAGAATATTTTATCAGATAAACTCATGAATACATATTATTGCTATATATTGGGTATTTACACATTTTTAAAATAGATTCAATAAACGTGAAGATAAACTTATTTACAGTTTAAAATCACTTCAAACAACCATTTCTAAACTTGCTTTTGCGAGTTGAAACATTACATTTTAAAAGATATTAGCCGATTACCTCAATTATTGTATTAATGGTGGTCACTATGTAGTAGGTACTTCGAAAAGCTTAATTAACATCTGTATTAATCCTAGCAATTAATGTCGACAGTAAAGGGTAAAATAAATCAACTAAATCATATCCACACCATACACATATGCATGGACCTCGTTTGAGGGGGGCAAGGGGGTTGTGGCAAAGAAATAAAACCTTAATGCAATACAACAAATTCAAAACTCCATAGACACTACTAAGAAGGTTATTAATTTTTTTAGAGAGAGTCCAGAGATAAGAAGCATCGTGCCAAATGTGCTATTTTTTTGTCAAACTCATCGGACAGATATATGTAAAGCAATTGGATTATTTTGCGAAAAGGTTCTTTACTTTAGAGGGCAATGGCGACTAGTGAACGATTTAACTCATATACAAAGACAAGGGCAAATCACCTCTTAGTGCTAATAGTGGAGGCATTGAAGCGTAAAATAGGGTCTTACCTCCGAATTTTTTTACTGTGCACCGATTTGCATGAAATTTTGGAATTAAGCTCATCTTACCCTTAACTTCAAAAGTGAAAATGACCCGAACTGCGCCTATTTTTAAGGGGTAAAAACAACCCCTTAATGGAAAAATTCACATTGAGCCATTTTATCGCTAGAAAACGCATCTAATATTAAGGGGTGAAAGTGTAAAGTATTTTCTAACACAATCACTTCATATTAAAATCATTTCCAACCCCTTGAAAACCTTACTACCCTTGCGAACAACCCCTAAATTGAAAAAATCACAAAAAATTAATTTGGTATGACATAAAAAGATTAAGTATAGAGTAAATGATATTTTATGTTCTCTATTTTAATTATCGAATTGTCAACCCCCTTTCGACCTTTCAAATCAACCCCTTGATAAAAAATTGTTTAAAAAAATTACTTTTGATGAAATAAAAAGGAATTAAATGTTATTCCACGTTGTCGAAAATGATTATCATAGTCTCAATCTTTTCAACCCTTAAAACGACCCTAAATTAAAACATTGAATTACACATTTTTGGACCATAACTCCTTCAATTTTGATCCTATTTTAAAGGTAATTTAAAGAGCTACAACTTTTTTCATTACAATGTATAGTGAAAAACCTTTTATTTTGAAACGGTGAAGGGTCAAAGGGCTTGAGAGGGGCTGTGATTGCGCTACCGCGCGCTCTTTAAACAATCATATCTCCGTCAATTTTTGTGTGGCAGAAATAAAAAAAAACCAAATTTTTTGTCAGAAAAAGACCTACATTTTTATCATAACACTTTTTCACGTATCTTTCATCATTTTTGAGATATTATGAAAAAAAGGTGATTTTTTTAAAAATTCGAAAAATTCTTTTTTTCTAAAATCGTCATTTTTTTGAAAAATACCTATTTTAAAGCAGTCAAACTGCTAGAATTCATCAAACTCTTTATACTAAAGTTAATTCTAGACGGAATACGATTAATTCTAATTTTAGTGGAAATGGCACTTATGAAACCCATCGATTTTTTAAAAAAATCATTAGATATTCCCCTTTTTTTCATTACAGCTCACTCATTTTAGGTGTAAAAGACTTTTAACAGTGCTCATTTTAAAGCTTATTTCAAGCACTACAAAATCCTATTTCAATAGAATGCATAAAATATATCTGCTCGCCGCTAGATGGCATTGAACACATCGATAAAATTTCAGGCAAAATAAAAAAAGGCTTTGACCTTCAATATCTCGCTTAATTTTGCACTTAGCACAGTTTATAAAAAACCAATTTGTTCATTTTTTAATCTACAACAATTTTGTTTATCATAAAATTTTTGTTAAAATGCATATTTTTGGAGATATTTGCAAAAACCAATGAAAAACGTGAAAAAATTTCGAATTTTCAATTTCCAATAACTTGAAAAGTATTGAGTTTTTTGAAAAACTGTATAGAACATTTTTTGCTTAAAATGAGGCCTTCTATCAATATCTGAGGTTTTTTTGAAAAAAAAATTTACATCACCGAGAAGGGGTGGCAACCCTCCCCAGGGTGCCGGCTCAGTTCGGGACATTTTCACTTTTGAAGTTCAGGGTAAGATGAGCCTAATTCCAAAATTTCATGCAATTCGGTGGACAGAAAAAAAAAAACGGACCCAAAAGGCTTCAATGCCTCCACTATAAATTATCGACGTTTTCGGTGCTGAGAAACAAAATTTTAATTTATTTCGTCTTAGTATGGCTTTGTTATTTTTTAAATTTATTTTACATATATTTTTTTTATAATGTTCCATTATTGCATATAGACTTTATGTTTATACCTATTATTTTTTAATACCAGATTGAAGACGTATTTTATATTTTTATTTTATGTTATAATAATAGTACCTGTTACAATAATACAATATGAGGCCTAAGAATTACAAAAGACCTTATAATTATCTTCCTATTAAAGTAAATTATATACTTATATCTTTTGTTTCTAGTTTTATTTTTTCTGCATTGGCCCCCCCTCGAAATTTTTTTAACGACGCCCATGTCCATATGCGGTGTAACCGTATTGACATAGCAAATTTGCGTAAGTATGGTAAAAATAAATTTATAAGGCAACTCATCTTAAGTTCTTGGATTGTATTAGGTACGTTAACTTTGGAAAAATCTTGTATATCTATTTTGTACATTAAATATATGTAAATTAAGTATACCTATGCAGCAATGGAAAAAGATTAACAAAATATTAAACATGTGCTAAAAATTGGCTCCAACTTGAATCAGTTTGGCAATTAGAAATAACCTATGTTTAATCTATTTTTGTAACTGAAAAAATAGTACAATGTAACAAACAGACAAAATACGACAAAATATTCATAATCACATGACCTAATGGATAGCTAATTCACTAAAGAAAATGCAAACCTTTTATTCCCAATTAGCATGATCACCATATTTGAATTGGAATGTTGTCGAGCATCATCTAACCATGTTGTTAGATGATTAAATGTCTCTCTTCGTGTAATGTCATAAACTAACAAAGCACCAGCAGCACCTCTGTAATATGATCTAGTAATCGATCGAAAAGCTTCCTGACCGGCTGTATCCCAAATTTGTAATTTTATTTGTTTACTATCGATTGTTATCATGCGGGCTCCAAATTCTACACCAATAGTTAAATCATGAACTGGCTGAAATCGTTTATCAGTGAATTGAAGTAATAGGCAAGATTTTCCAACACCTAAAATTTGTTTGTATTGTAATAATTATAAACATCAGTGCCTAAACAAATAAATATTAATCTCAATATTATTTCTACTACAACTACAGGCAAGTAACGATTAATTTTAATTATAAATATTTTATTGACTAAGTACAGTCTCTACCACACTATTTATTCTGTTATCTTTAAAAAGAAAAAGCCATTTCAAAAAACCTTAGCTAGAACGCATCCTTATAAAAGTAGTTGTGCTTACCAGTGTCCCCAATTATTATATATTTAAATAAATACGCGTACGACATTATGTATAATTACAAATATATTGTTATTTATATTCACTAAAATCACAAATCTACGTAAAATAATGACAGCTGTCTGGCAAATTTGTCATTAAACTAAACTGCGCGCTTCAAATATGCGCAAGGTGCCGCAGGGTCGCATTGATAACACGCCTCCACATTGGTCGATAATCGCTCCACCATATCCTCAAGAAAACAATCTCGCGATTGTGTTAGCTCAAGAGCCAATAGAACTTCTGATAAAAATAAAAGGAAGAAGCAGAAGTCTTGAGTAGTGCCAGTAGTGGATCTCAAGATCTCATTTATGTTTTGTGTGAAAAAGGTCACGTGTCACCAATAATTACAAGGAGACCATAGCTTTGTTTTCTATGTGACGAGACCACACAGAAGAGATATCCCTCTACGGCCATTGGCCGTGTAGCCTAGTCCGATGTTTTGTGCTGTAGTCAGTTTATCAAGGTTGTGTCTGGTTTATCTATGCTAATATATATCTATGAGTGTGAAGTGGTCTGTGGTGTGAAGGTTGTTTAGATAGGTTACTTTATTTGTTATTTATTTGGTTAATGATTTTTCCATAATAATTTTGACATACGTGATTGCCGGAAAGAAAACCTTAATATCCATTCCTGATAATACCTATTTTGGATATTTTATCATATTATACCTATAGGTTGGACATAAAGATTAATCAACCATGTCAGAGCTTATTGAAATTGATGGATCTCTTCTTGAAGGGGTATGTTTTATACTCAACCACATTGTACTTATAACTCTTGACCATGTCTTTAGGGCGGTCAAATTTTGAGAGTAGCTATTGCAATAAGTGCAGTGAAGAGGATACCTGTTCGTATAATAAGAATCAGAGGTGGGCGTAGCAAGCCTGGCCTTATGGAACAACATTTAAGGGGTCAGTACCGGAATAACTGTTGGAAATATTTAGACTTGTTGGAGCATTATTTTAGGTATTGAACTGGTAAAAGACATTTGCGATGCAAAAATTAAAGGAGCTAATTTAGGATCAACAGAAGTAGAATTTTGGCCGGGAGAAATAAAGGGTGGCTCATTTAGGGCTCGTGTTAAAACGGCTGGAAGTATTAGCCTCTTGTTACAAATTGCATTACCTTGCACTTTATTTGCAAAATCGCCTACTACTCTGAGCCTGCAAGGAGGTACTAATGCAGAAATGGCACCGCAGGTCGACTATACGACTGAGGTGTTTAGGCCAATCTTAGAAAAATTTGGAGCGACATTTGATTTTGATTTAATTCGAAGAGGGTATTTCCCAAAGGGTGGCGGATGCGTAATTGTGAACATAAATCCAGTGGAGAAACTAAATCCTATTAACTTGACAGAGCAAGGTAAGATCAGAGATATCTATGGCTGGAGTTTTGTGGCAGGCACTTTACCTATGAAATTGGCGTATCAGATGGCGGATTCGGCAACAAAAGCTCTACAGGGTCAGTTGTCTAAGAATCCTAACATCCAAAAATACAAAGAGGACAGTAATATTGCTCCAGATAATTGCTCTGGAATGATGTAAGTAACTGACATTTTCCTTCATTTATTATAGCAAATTTAACAATAGAAAATCTATTTCGATATTTGACATTCTATTTTTAGTAACCTATTTTTTCTGCAAAATTATGTTGGCGATGAATAGACTATCTTCCTGTGTGAGTGTATTTGGTTTTTGGTTGTAATTTACCTGTCACAATAATTATGATCCATAGCTATAATAATTAACTATACACAAGAACAAAACAGGGAAAAAGAAATATATTAAAGCACAACACCAATATTTTAAGACACAGTATTTGAATAAACAAAAGCCAACACAGAAAAACAGAACCAACACAGGCAACAAGTCTTAAAAATATAGGTTATGGGATGTGTATGAGTTCGCGATATGGCCGTTAAAAATTAGTGGCGCTCTTGAGAAATGATGCATTTTAGTTTATTGATTTTTATGGGTTGTGGGTTGGTGTTGATGTCAAAAATATTGCCGTCAAATCAGATTTTCTATCGTTAAATAAACTTTAACATCATTGTCAACATTGATTTTTTATAAAACCGGGCATGGTTGAAGCAGGTTATGTTTAATTGTTAAGACATAATTTTATTATTAGTTTAGTTGCAGAAACAGATACAAATTGTATATTGGGATCATCGGTACTCGGTAAAAGAGATGTAAAGTCAGAAGACTCTGGGGATAATGTAGCAGAGGAACTTCTGAATACAATTCGAGAAGGTTCTTGCGTTGATATGCACAGTCAGGATCAAATAATAATTTTCATGGCCTTGGCTAGTGGTGAATCTCGAGTTAAAGTAGGAAATATTACGATGCATACAAAGACTGCCATATT
This sequence comes from Tetropium fuscum, assembly GCA_964058915.1. Taxonomy (NCBI): domain Eukaryota; kingdom Metazoa; phylum Arthropoda; class Insecta; order Coleoptera; family Cerambycidae; genus Tetropium; species Tetropium fuscum. Next base: position 75,236 of record CAXKVY010018507.1, read on the forward strand.
TATAATAGAAAAACTAACGAATGTAAGTAGATTCAAGTTGTATATGTTGTACATATTGAATATAAATTTTTGATTTTGATACCCCATCGTTCGTACCGTTTTATTTTACAATGTTCTATGTGATTTTTCGTAATGCTGAAAGTTATCTTATACGAAAATATGAATACACATGATGGATGTTTCTGATCACAAATAAAATTAATTGATATTTCTTAAAAAAATTAGACGAATCGGAAATAATTGCTACAAAAGGTTTTATACCCAACCAGAAGTATTTTCAATACTAAAAATAATAAAGTAATATTCCCCTGGATTTCCGCCCAGCCATGAATTCTAAAACTTAAAAACTTGTATATTAGAAAATAAAACGTAATTGCTGTCAAAATGAGTAATTTACAAGAGCAAATAAATTTTTATGCAATAGATTTAATATTTATTACATTGTTGTATGTAATGTCTTATATTGTTCATGTTCTTCAGGTTAAATTTCAAATCCTGCCACAGGAAGGAACGACCAATATAATTCAGTGTTCTGGTTCCCAAATAGAAATGGAAACAGCAGAGGCAAAGTAACTTATGTTTAGAAGACTGCAATTTATCGATTATTTTAATTTATTGAAAACCTTTTTAATAACTTAAAAATATTATTTTATTTTTATCATTTTGTTTAATTAATAATTTTACTCTATTTAAACTGGTATATTTTATATTCTTTTGTGAGATAATAATTATAAAATATTGTATTCCCAACACATGGATTCTTGGCATTATGTGTTAGTAAGTTAGGTCTCAGATCTGCAACTAACTTCTAGTAGTGTATGGTGTAACAGCAGCGTACAGGTGACCTGTAATTGGTACACTCCTATTATACAGGGTGAGTCAGTTTTTTGTAGACAAACTTTAACAGGGGATAGAACGCATGTTTTTAAAAAGAAAAGTGCCTATAAAGATATGGCCGATCTAGCTTCATAAGGAAGATACAAGGTGTTAAAGTTTCATTTTTTTTTACATTAATGTGTAATATTTTCTGAACGGAATGATATATTCACTAAATATTTTACACATATCTTAACCTGCATAGGATCAACATGTTGTATTGTTCCTGTCGAAAATACTATAGTGGATGTTACTTTTTTCGGGTACTTCGGATATTCTGCATAATGGAACTTTTTTTCGTACGCCACTGACATTATCTGATACATATTTCTAAAATAACGGCCCCTTAGCAACAATTTTGATCTCTTGTAATTTTGCTCTAACTACGACAGTTTTAGAGATATTGGCCGTTGTTTCTCTGACAGTGTAATGTCGTTATTATATTTTTTTTCTCGAATTTTCTTTATGACTTATAAACGAACGCTTAGATTTTTTCATGTTTGGGGGATAATGCCTATTAATTAAGGCGCATAAAACAAGCGGTAAGAATGTTCAAAAACTTGCACAGTGGCGGGGTGGAAGGGGTGCTCCACCCCTTTCGTAACCAGAACATCTACGCCAAAGACTATTTAAAAAAAAAACTGTTATTTTCATTATCTACATACAGTTTAACAAAAATAATGTCCCTTCTTCTGTTTCGAAATTCCTGTGCGGTTCCTAGTTATTTTGATTTTTAGTGTTTGATGTGGTACTAAATTAAGTAATTTATTTATTAGCAATAATAATTATCGGCTAAATATTTAATTCTTTCAACGAAACCTACCTAAATATGGTGTGTTAAGGATTCTAAAAAGCCGAAATCTCTTATTCTTTATCTTTTTCCAATGTAGTCAAAATAAATATTTGTTATATCAAGCCTTACTCAAATACAATACTTTTATATGTTGAAATCTGTTAAATTACAAATGTACTTACAATACAATAGATTATTGTGCAGTTGCCAAAAGTCTTAAAAATTTCCTTTAAGTTTTATTAAACTTGTACATGTACCAATTTCTGTTTCAATTGTTGTTGTTGTTTGCTAAATAATTTCCATTTAAAACTAGCGTATTTGTAACTGTACGTAATAATTGCAACAAAATATTATACTCCTTGGAAAACAAGTAAGCATTATGTCATATTTTGAAACGACAGTTTGACGTATTACAAGTTTATCTACAAACAATTTTGCTTCATCTTGAATATTTTCACTGTTATTAATTATTATTTTTAAGATTAAAAAGTTATTTTATGTGATTTGCCAGATTTTAATTAGTGTAACATGCCGTTTACATTTACAAATAGCGAACAAGCCGACATTCATTTTATTTATGGGTTCGCAAATGGGAATTCAAGATACGCAGCTAGGGAGTATCGAAGAAGATTTCAAAATAGACGACAACCTCATCATTCCGTTTTTGTGAGTATCCACCGTCGATTTGTTAACCAGGGTTTGAAAAATGTACCCGGGGGCCGACCGAACAACCGTGGACGAGATAGAGACCGTATATTGCGGGAATTTAATAGGAACCCAACGACAAGTACTCGACGTGCTGCTATTGCTCTTGGTATTTCCCAAAGTAAAATTTCCCGGGTTTTAAAACGGGATCACAGACGCCCATATCATTTTCAACCTGTTCAAGGTTTATGTCCAGGTAACGCTGAACGAAGACTTACTTATTGTAGGTGGGTTCTTAACTCCATTCAAAATAATAGGGATTTCTTATCCAATATACTGTGGACTGATGAATCTTGTTTTACTCGTCGTGGTATAGTAAATTTTCACAATCTGCATGTATGGGCACATGAAAACCCACATGCCATTCGACCACGAACTTTTCAACATGAATTTAGTACAAATGTCTGGATTGGAATTTACGGCAACCACGTGTTTGGACCTTATTTCTTGCCACAACGTGTAAATTCAGAAAATTTCCTACAATTTTTAGAAGAACACCATGGTAATATATGGGAAGTCATTCCTTTGAATTTAAGAAGACAGTCTTGAATTCAACTTGATGGGTGCCCGGCCCATTATGGCAGAAATGTAAGAAATTGGCTAAACAATAACTATCCAGGGAGGTGGATAGGTCGTGGAGGTCCTGTGGCGTGGCCTCCCAGATCCCCCGATTTAACACCACTTGACTTTTTTGTGTGGGGATTCATTAAGGAAATAGTGTATACCATTCCGGTTAATACACTTGAGGAACTTCAAAATCGCATTAGAGATGCTTGCAATGAAATAAGGGTGCATCATTTAGTTAACTTAAGACGTTCTATGATACGTCGCAGTGAAATGTGTATTGAGAAGAACGGTTTACATTTTGAACAAAGTATCTAATTTTATGTATCTAGGTACTAGTGTTATTGTTATTAATTCTTGTAATTGTTATTTATAAATCATTATTGCTAACAATTGTTATTTATTCCACAATTATTATTGTTAATTAAATATTGCTATAAATTCAAAAATGTTTATATCTCCATAAACATTAACATCAATGTTTATCTAATGTTTTTTTTTGTAATTGTAATTACTTGGAAAGAGATAAAGAGATTTCGGCTTTTTAGAATCCTTAACAAACCATATTTAGGTAGGTTTCGTTGAAAGAATTAAATATTTAGCCGATAATTATTATTGCTAATAAATAAATTACTTAATTTAGTACCACATCAAACACTAAAAATCAAAATAACTAGGAAACGCACAGGAATTTCGAAACAGAAGAAGGGACATTATTTTTTTTGATTATACAATTATATAACAATTATATATATTATATATATATAAAATAGATAACACAATTTGATTATATGTACAATTAATGGCGTCGTGTATCGCCTAAATGTCAGATTCAACAAACTTGTTTTGTTACCTAGCAACGATCTCACAGGTTACTTAAAATAATTCATCTTATCACATAATGAAAATGGATACAGATATTTGAAACGAAATTATTATTGGTAGATTGTGAGTATTAGAAATCCATAAACTACTAACCGATTGTGAGTAAAATAGTATACAAACCTCGCGGGAACTCATTCTAGCCTCGCGTCTGTAGTTTACCTTGCCGCTCGGCTGAAATAGAGTACTTTCCCGCTCGGTATGTAATGTACTATTATCGCGGGTGCGCGAGCCATTACGCACGGAACCCTTCGCGTCTTCTCTCGCCAAGAAACACCGTTGTGTCAACTCTTCCCTTGTGTCAATTGTTGTTGCGTATACAACATCCTTTAAATAGCCCCATGCATAAAAATCTAATGGGGTTATATCAGGTGACCTTGCTGGCCAAGACACTGGCCCTCTTCCTACTTCAGGTGGATCGTTACTCGTTGTACGCCCTATCCATATTTCCGGATAATTTTCATTCATCGAGTCTCTCACCTGTCGTCCAAAATGCGCTGGAGCACCATCCATTTGGAACCAACTATTATGGCGTACTTCGACGGGTATATCATCAAACAGGTCGTACAAGTTATTTGTTAAAAAGTCAAGGAAAAGCACAGAGTTCAGTCGAGGTGGTAAGAAAAATGGACCACAAATATAACCGTTGATTAGCCCAAGCCATACGTTAACACTAAATTCGTGTTGAAAGGACCTAATTCGAATACCTCTAGGGTTTTCTTGAGCCCAAATGTGAGAATTATGGTGATTGAATACTCCCGTTCTTGTGAAACAGGACTCATCAGTCCATAAAATCTTATGTAGGAACAGTGGATTTTCTTGAACAGAATTCAGTATCCAGTTGCAGAAGGTAAGACGACGATTTTCATCACCAGGAAGTAAATTTTGCACTGGTTGTAAATGATATGGTCTTTGATTATCCTTATGAAGAACACGCAATATTTTAGATTTAGATTTTCTCAACTGCAAGGCTGCTCTACGTGAACTTAGCCGAGGATTGTTATTAAAAGCTCTGATTATGGCATTTTCTTCATTAATTTGTCCCCAAGGCTGCCGGTCCATGACGATTTTCAAGCCAAAGTCACGAAAACGTTGCTGCATGGTCACAAAAACACGCGCATTTGGTTGTATTTGAACGGGATATCTTCTGCGATATTCCCTGAAAGCAGCTGCGGCATTTCCATCGCAGAATCCGTAAACAAAGTGTATGTCTGCAGACTCGGCATTATTGAATAAGTTTGGCATGTTTTCGTGGAGATATTACACCAACAATGGGACACAAGATACAATACAAGTGCAAAAGATGCCGAAATGTCAACATTTCGAGGCGTGACGCAAGGCTACTTGATTACTTGATTATGTGTAGCCCGAAGGATTGCACTCTAAAAATGTGTTGCTTCATTTTAAATCGGCGTTTTCGTACATGTTTTCAAATTTTCACAAATATCTCGAAAACGAAGCCTCTAATCGAAAATTTGCAGGTATAACGTTTTTTCCTAAATTAAATCTGAAATCCAAAAATGTGAGCAATTTAAAAAAATAATCAGTGGTGTAAAAAATAGGTGGGGAAAAAAGGTGGCACCTCCCATTATCTACGCTCCTGAAAAATTTTGACGGAACACGTTATAGGGCACGTTGAAGGGCTGTATCTCCGTTATTAGTCCCATTGGAAATAAATTTTCTGGGGCAAGTCCCCTTCATTTTCGATTGTCTATCACCTCCTAAAATTAATGTATTATAAAGTGGACCACCCTGTATATATATATTTAAAAAAAATAAGATGCAATCCTATTAGGTCTAAAAGGTAATAGCCCAGTCAAATTAGACATTGAAGCCTGGAAAAAAATATCAAAAATCCCCGCTGATCCCACTTCTGTTTATCATTTTATTCAAGATCAAAGGTCGAGAATATCAAATATGTAATTTTCTATGGTTTTCCACGATTTGTAAGGAGAAGTCTTAGGTGTTAATTAATATATGAAGAATAACAAAATACATTTAAAATAATATATTTCTTTATTTCTATACATACATACTCATACTTTAAATATATTACAATCATTTTTATAAAATATTAACAATTTAAAAAAATATCATAGAACTAAATTTATAGATATATTCATTATATAGGTGCCATTACATATTCATTATAAATGCTCTACGTTAATAAGTGTCTACCCAATCGTAAATCTTGCCGCAGTACTCCGTCAAATATGGCCTCCGGTTCTACTACTATTGTCTCCGGATATTGCTTTTTTAATTTAATATATTTACTTTTATGTTCTGGTGTTGCTACAACTACAAAGAAACCATCACAATTTTTTCCGGGGAGTTTTCTTGTGACGCATTTACCTCCACAGGCATCGATAGCGCCTAAAATCAGTAATTTTTATAAAAAATAATCAAGACATATTACCAATCATATTATTATGTTAATGCAGAGACATTTTATTAGCCAGAAATCGGTCCTTCAATTCTGTTGTATCTTCTTTCATGAGCGATTTTAATTCTCTACATCCGCATATACCAATCATTCACGAATAGCATGTTTATTTTTGGGAACGGAATTGCTTATATCATTGGTATATGTTAAAAATAATAGGGGCCCCAATATAGCGCCTTGAGGAACTCCATGCTGTAAGTAGGCCCATTCAAAAGTGGTTTTCATGTAAAATATTTATGTAAAATTATGTTCAATTTCAAGGTTGATTTCCTCGCCAACCAATGGATTGATTTCGATCATTTTTTTTTTTGAACTGTAGCTTTTTTCTTTGGTAATTTTGCACCGTGTATAAGCCTAAAACTGAAATCTGAATAAAACATTCTATCACAGTGCAATTGCCAAAGAAAAAAGCTACATATAGTTCAAAAAAAATTATTGAAATCGATCCATTGGATCACGAGAAAATTTGAAATTGAGCATAACGTTTGGCTGTGCCTTATTTTTGCGGCTAAGTGTAGTATAATACTATGTAGGTTGAAAAGGGACCGGTACACAAAATTGAACAGAAAGAGGTTTTACGAAAATTTTATACGTATAATTGATATTTATAATTATTATTTAGTCATTGTAAGACTTACCTTTCAAAACGTCTACTGCCGTGCTAACCATAACCTGGAATGTATAGTTCTGTAGCAGTTTCTCCTGTGTCGCTTTAGTTATAGCCTGTTTCAATGAGAAATCCCACTTGGATTCGGCTTCTTTATCAATCAATATGAAATCCCACGGGTCTAAAACATTCATATTATTCATCTTGCATTTTGGCTGTGAAACTTGACTGTGAAATGTATCGAATACTCTTTTTTAATGAATACAAAAACGTATCGATATTAAGAGACACTTGAATTGTAATATGTCTATCATGAGAAATTATTATTCGGTTTCGGGTTTTGGTTCAACACTTTTTGATTCGATTTGAGGAATCGAATATGCGAAATGGAGACGAAACATTATAACATAATATAATCAATCAGGGTTTACGGAAATCCACTTCTATTGTTCAGATAACTATGTCTTTGACGGTCAATACAGTATATTTATCTAAGTGTATTTTCATGACTGACTATAACAAAATATAACTGATCGACAGAGCAAAGTCTATTATTCCTCTATTTTCTAATTGTCATGGTAGACCACTGACCTTGACAAAATTCAAAAAAAAATTCCTTCGGTGGATTTTAACCTCCACCGAAGGCAATAACCCTCAGGCGTGTGGTCTATAGAAAAACAACTACATACTTAAATTTATTGTTTATTAAATTGCATTATTTAAGACCCGGTTTGGTACTGGATAAAAACTAGTTCAATTATCATCATTTTTAAATAGTAATCTCACATATATGTCTTGACAACGTTTGACAAGGATGTCGTGTCCGAGTAAACGCGACCACAGACGAACATATCATGGATATAGGGCTGAAGCCTTTGAAAATCGTAAAAAGTGAAAAAAAATAATAATGGGAATGAAACCGCTTGGAAAAGTAAGATAATATAACAAAAATGAAAGGAAAAATAAATTAGGGGCGATCTGAGGTCGGGAAGTTGAGGGGGTGAGTTTTTAAGGGTAAAAAACGGTTTATCTCGATTTCCGGCAAAACTACAAGTCCTATGGAAAAAAGTTAAATGGCAAAGTTGTAGGTAATAAAAAGATCTACAACTTTTGTATTTACACTTTTTTCGCACAACCTCAAAATTTATGTGAAAAATTCAAGAAACCAAGTTTTTGGTTTTTATTTTTCATTTACAAAAAAAAAATTTAAGAAATTTTGTGAAAACTGGCCTTTTTATGTCCATACACACTGTAAGTTTCTTGATTTAAAATATTTATTTTTCCACCACATTTTGACTTAATATCGAAAAAGCACCCTAATTTTCAATCGAAAATTCTCGCGTCAAAATATACTTTTTTTTTAAAATCCATGAGCTTTTCGTTCGTTGAAATCTCTACTTTCTGATGGTGTAAAAAAATATACATTACTATGGTAAATGTTCTCATAAAATGAAAAGAAACGAAAAAAACTCGAATATTTTCGAGCAGATATTTTTACGCGATAATTTTCGATTGAAAATTAGGGTGCTTTTTCGATATTAAGTCAAAATAAAGTCAAAAAATAAATACACTGCGCAACTTATTTAACGCACAACCAAAAAGTTAACTCAAATTTGACGTTATGTATTTTCGACAATTTTTGTTTGTTTTGGTCGATTTTTTTTTCAAATTGTAGGTTTTTCTCTTAGGAATATCACTGTCTTAGTTGTTTTGGTAAAACGAATGATTTTGATATTATACCAGGTGCTATAAAAATGTTATGTTTTTTTCCGAAATTTCAAAACGTCCTGTGGGCTATACAAGGTATTGCAAGTTATTGCAATTATAGCCAATTTAAAGCCTCATGTTTTTTCTACATTTTCTTTTTTTATTCATTTGTTTATCTCTGTTACTTCATGAAATACACCGTTTTGAAACACCATATGCTTTTATTCACATGAAATGCATTTATCGGACAACTCAAACAGCTAGCAAGCTATGGATATCGAAGATTACACGTCATAAACTGACAACTGTGTCATTAGTTTTTATTGACAGTCCAGCAATAATTAGTGAATAATGGAATGCCAAACCAGAAATTTAACTCGTGATGAATGTGTTGAGGCAGCTACATTACATGGTGAAGGGTGGAGTTACAACCGCATAGCTGGAAGGTTGGGAGTGTCTCACACTATAGCGAGAGCAATTCAAAGGTACGCGGAAACAGGAGAACATTCCAGACGGGCCGGTCAAGGTAGATCTCGTGTTACCTCTGCTATCCAGGATCGCTTTTTAAGAGTAAATGCTGTAAGACAACGATTTATAACTGCAACATATTTAAGAGCACAACTTCAAGACGCAGGTGGTCCACTCATATGCGTTCAAACTGTACGCCGACGACTGAGGGAGGCAAATTTAAGACCCAGGATTGCTTCTCGAGGACCCGCATTAACAGTAGATCATCGAAGAGCCAGATTGAATTTTGCCAATGAGCATGTTAATTGGATGGAAGCAGATTGGGAACGTATTCTTTGGACTGATGAGTCAAGGTTCAGTTTGTATAATTGTGACAGACGTAATCGCGTCTACCGAAGACCCGATGAGCGATACAGTCAATGCAATTTTTTGCACACAACTTTATATGGAGGTGGATCCGTCATGGTGTGGGGCGGAATATCTTTGACTGGGCGAACGGACTTGGTAACTGTGAATGGAAATCTCAATTCTGACAGATACATCACAGACATCCTTGAAGCACATGTTTCGCCTTATGCCCCCTATATAAGACCCAATTTTTTACTTATGCAAGACAATGCGCGTCCCCACACGAGTCTTATCGTGAGAAATTATCTTGAAGAAGTAGGATTTGATCACATAGACTGGCCAGCCCGTAGCCCCGACCTTAACCCCATTGAACATGTTTGGGATTTTATCGGTCGGCGGTTACGAAGTGAGGGACGACAACCCCAAAATTTACAAGAATTGGAAGGACGCCTAGTCGAATTATGGAATGGCCTAGATCAGAACCTAATCAGAACTTTGGTTTTAAGTATGAACCAAAGATGTCGGGAGGTCATTCGCGGAAGGGGTGGAAACACCAGATACTAATTCTCAATTTACTTTTGTTTTGTTTCCTGTTATTCGTTGTTTTATTGATTAAAGCAATCCATTTTTCTAGGTATGTTTTTTGAGTTTTTGTCCTTTTAAGACCTTTTTCTCTTCTAAAACACCTTGCATCTCTCAATAAATTATAAGATATCAAGGAAAACAGAACGCAAAATGAGGCATTGAACCAGTATAATGAGTAATAAATAATGAGCACTTGACAAAAAAGAAAGTTAATAAATTTAATAAAAATCACGTCAACTCAAAAATTGGATATTTTATGAAGTAACAGAGATAAACAAATGAATAAAAAAAGAAAATGTAGAAAAAAACATGAGGCTTTAAATTGGCTATAATTCCAATAACTTGCAATACCTTGTATAGCCCACGGGACGTTTTGAAATTTCGGAAAAAAACATAACAATTTTATAGCACCTGGTATAATATCAAAATCATTCGTTTTACCAAAACAACTAAGACAGTGATATTCCTAAGAGAAAAACCTACAATTTGAAAAAAAAATCGACCAAAACGAACAAAAATTGTCGAAAATACATAACGTCAAATTTGAGTTAACTTTTTGGTTGTGCGTTAAATAAGTTTGCGCAACTTATTTAAACCAAAAAAATTACAGTGTGTTTGGGGCATAAAAGGTAAATTGTCACGAAACTTCTAAAAAAAATTTTTTTTGTAAAGAAAAATAAAAAACCAAAAACTTGGTTATTTGAATTTTTCACATAAATTTTGAGGTTATGAGAAAAAAGTGTAAATACAAAAGTTGTAGATCTTTTTATTACTTACAACTTTGCCATTTACCTTTTTTCCACAGGACTTCTTTCAAAGGCCTTTTTCAAAGACTTCAGCCCTTATCTAGAACTTTATGTAATTGACCAGAACTAATAATATGTGAAATAAAAAATTCCCTTACCAAGAAATTCATTCGCTTTCTTAGACTCACGGATCCAATCAGGCGAGCAAATTGGCTTTCCTTCTCCTACAGCCGTAAGAAGCTTCTGTGACCTTTTCACGTGTTCCGTGACTAACACAGTACTAGATCCAACGCTGTCGACCACAGTGCCACCTAATTATGAAAACAAAATATATGCTGTAGTTTAGACAATATCAAAATTGCGTTAAAAATGCTGTGAATTAAGAGTTCAGTCTGCAAAGCACACAACAGGTGCAGGAGTAAATTCTTTTGAAATGACAGTAGCGGGAGGTGGAGTTTATTATTCGTTCGGTGTTCTGCTGTTGGTCAACGCCACTACGGTGATTTTACTCAGGGTTGAACTGAGCCTCGTGTATAGTAGGTATCTATTAAATTATATGGAGGGTATTTAGTTACTGTGAGTGATTATTTGCGTTTACTAGCGAAAATAGTGAAACAACCATGGACTATAAAAGAAGAAAAAAGCATAGACTGAGAATTAATGTTCCTAGAAAAATTGGTTTTGCCAAGAAGGTAAATATAATATGAGGTATGGATGTAACTTTCATTACAGCTTGAAAAGAATTACATATTTATTAACAAATTAGGCAAATGCCTACTTTACTACTAGCGTTGACTGAAATTCCTTCTATCAACGACTACTAGGGTTGATTGAAGGATTTTCCTTCAATCAACGCTACTAGTCTATTATTTCATAAATAATAAATCAATTGATTATATCGAATCGAATATGTTGAGAAAAGCCGATACAGTTGTAATAAAAAATATAGTTTGAGGCATTAGAAAGGCATTCCTTTCTAATTTTTTATCCGACACACATTTTAAATTTGACATGCTGTGCCTGAAATATTTTATTTAATTATTTAATAATTTCTAAATAGTTTATTTATTATTTAAGCTGTGTGGTATTATACACAACATAATATAGGTCAGGGGCGGCTGGTGTATAGGTGCTGCAGAACTGCCAAAAAAATGAGATATTTGTATATTTTCGCGGCGTAATAATTACTAAAATTTATTAATTAAATAATTTGGTTAGTTGGTGCAGCTAAACGGCATCCCACGCCCGCCGACACTGTCCGCTGTGTCGAGCCGTCCGTCATGCTTGCGTTTAAAATCACATTCTGCCAGCCGTACTCTATTGAGTAGTAAACCAGATGAATTATCTGGGTCTCTACGCGAGCGCATCGCGGTACATTGAACTGGGCAACCCTAGGACGGTCTGTGCCCGGATCGCAACAGACCCGTCCTCCCCCTCACCTCCCGCGAAAATCCACACATGACGCTGCAATGCGCGAATTTACACGGTCATTGTGCTGCATTTTTTCCAGCAAAGGCAGCATCAGTGAATGTTTACTCGTAGAGTTGGCGGGCGTACTTAAATCGTACCTATTTCGTATTTCGTGTTAATTTGATATTTTAAATACTGTTTTGTGAATTTGTGTAGTGATTTATTGTACTAATTATTAATATTTATATACTGATAGTGACAATGGATTTAGTTTATAATTTAGTTCATGTAAAGCGATTTTTTAAATACTCCTATGAAAAAAAAATTGAATTAAAAAACAATGGTAGGCCATTGCCCGATATTGTTATTGAGACTGCAGGTGTTAGCCGCGGAAAAGCATATAAACGTCAATTTAATAGAGACATTTATTCGAGGAACAACTGGATTTGTGGGTGCAACAAAAACATGTGTTATTTTGTTTTCCTTGTTTACTTTTTGGCGGTGATAAAGCATGGACGGAGGTAGGGGTGACAGATTTGGTGCACTTATCTGAAAAAATAAAAAAGCACGACAACTCCAAAAGCCATCTACACAATACAATGGAATTCGCGTTATTAGGGACAACTAATATTAAAGCGCAGCTGGATTCAGCTTATTGGATAAATGTGCAAAAGCATAATGATAATGTGACAAAAAATAGATACGTTTTGTCAAAAATTATAAACTGCATAAAGTTTTGTGGGGCCTTTGAACTGGCGCTGCGAGGACATGACGAAGCTGAAACCTCTCACAACCCGGGGATATTTCGTGGTTTGATAAATTTTGCTGCTGAGCTTGATGTAACTTTAAGCGAGCATCTACAAAATGCTTCAGTATTTAAAGGAACGTCTAAAGAAATACAAAATGATCTTTTAGACTGTATATTAAAAGTATGTCATGAAGAAATAATTATAGAAATTAACAAATCTTCATTTTTGGCAGTTATGGCAGACGAAACAACCGATGTATCTGCAAAAACTCAGTTAGTAGTAGTTTTAAGATATGTTCTCGATGGCGAACCGATTGAACGTTTTTGGACATACCTGAAACCTACAAAATGTGACGCTGAAACTCTTTCGGAAAATATTTTAAGTTTTATAGACCCCCTAGTGGAAAAATCACCTTACAAGCTAATTTCGCAAAGTTACGACGGAGCAGCGGTAATGAGTGGACAACACGCAGGAGTTCAAGCAAAAATTAGACAAAAGTATCCTTGTGCTTATTTTGTACACTGTTACGCACACCAATTAAACCTAATTATGTCTAAAGCCGCTTCCATAAATTCTCAAGTGCGTGTGTTTTTTGGAAATCTGAAAGACATTCCGGCATTTTTCAATAATTCACCGCAGCGAGTAGAAGTACTAAATACAATAGTGGGGAGAAAAATTCCCCAAGGTGCTACGACTCGATGGAATTTTAATATACGGACTATTAATGTATTTGAAAATAGAGAATCGCTTATTGAATGTATGGAAGAAATAGAAGAAGAATTCAATAATGAAACAGTGTGCAATGCAGCTTCCTCTATTCGGCGAATGTTAGAAGATTCTGTTTTTGTTTTTTGGTTAACTTTTTTTCATCACGTAATGCCTCACGTCGATATTTTGTTTAATCAGTTGCAGAAGAGAAAAACCGATCCAACCCAAGTAAGAAACGCTAGCGACAATTTCGAAAAAAGCATCACCAGTATTCGGAATAAAATTGATGACATCATTACTGAAGCCTCATCACATGTCTGCACGGAGCCTCAAGAAAAAAAAAGAAAACGCCCTCATAACAGCAAATTTGATCACCGTATTGCCGCCTTAGAAGTTTGTGATCTTATTACGAATTCTGCCAATGTCAGATTTATGTTTAAAGATCATCTAGTAGCAGCGTCCCTTTTTTATCTGAGCATTTTGGAGAGTATTGTGGTAAGTTTCCCGAAGACAAGTTGACAACTACTTGCCTAGCTTATCCCACACTTGAAAAGGAGCGACTCAAAACAGAACTATCTGTTATCTATTTAAGAAACGACTGTAGAGATTTAAATGGTGCATTACCCCTTTTGAAATTTTTAACACAAAATAATTTAGACAAAACATTTCGGGAAACAAAAAAATTATTAGAAATTGTTGCAACAACGCCCATGTCAACATCAGAAGCTGAAAGATGCTTTTCAACTTTGAAAAGAATCAAGACCTTCCTTCGAAATTTAATGTCCCAGGATCGTTTGACAGCTCTATCGATGCTTTCCATTGAAAACATATTTATTTCACACATTGATGGCTTCAACGAGAAGGTTATAGACAAGTTTGCTTCTATGAAGGATCGCAGGATTGAATTGAATTTCAAAAAATAGGTGAGTAAATATTTGCAGAACACCCGTTTCATTTCATCACGAGCCGCCACTGATATAGGTACATTATTTATTATATGGTAATTACATTTGATAGCAATGTGATAATTTATTGATTTAGGTACATCATTGTACCTAAATTATTTTATTTTATTTTTATTATTTTACTAATGCCATGTTTAAAATACATACGGTGAATCCATAGATCCGATTGATCAAAGACACATAATTAGTAAATTATAAAACAAAGTAGAAATTACCACGATTTTTCCATGAAATTTGAATCTCACGAGTTAAAAATATGTCGAAGAAAAAATGTTTGTTCTTTGGTCGCGTATCTCTACCTATAGTTTTTTTTTCGCGAACTAATCATGACGGAAATTATTTCAAAAATAAAATATTACAGCAAATCTAAATTATACCATATCTATCTAGCAAAACATTTATTTGTATATTGGCTGTATAATAATAACTTACTATTAGGTTCTGTGTATATTTTATAAGTTCGGGGAGTTCATTTCTGTGAGAATATTTTTAACGTAAATATGAATTTCTACTGCTGGCAATGGCCAATACTCTAATTTTTTTTCAACAAAAGGCGCTATTTGTATAAACTCACTATTCAAAGTTACTATTCACTCACTATTCAAAGGTCACTATTTGTATAAACTAGTAGAATTTGTATAAATTCTACTTACCTTTAAACCCAACAAAAAATCAGTGGATAATACAGGTTGGTCGCCAAACTAATAAAGAATATGAAAATCTGTTCTTCATGCCTTACTTAAAATATTTATAATGCTCATAATGTACCTTGCTGTGTTGTTGCGAAACTATATAATCTAAAATTTGGGAATCGCCGAGACTTTTTTTATAATATATCTAGTTTGTTGTATTGTTTCAGTACCTACCTATTGGCGTCACGATTCTACATTGAAAATAGTGTTTACATACCTTCACATATATAGGAAAATAAATAAAACAAAATATTACATTATATTATTTCCATGACTATGATTATGATGACTATGTTCTTCAAGATTGTATTGAAACTAACTTTATTTAAAATAATTTATAAAAATAATTAATTGTATTTTAATTTCTAAATAAAATCTGAAATAATACTGTAATGTAACCAACGGTTAAACGTAATAAACAGAGAAACACATGGCCGGGGTACGTGATCGTCAAAAGGGGAAATACCTACCCTACGTTGTATTTAATTTAAATTAACAATGTCCGAGATGCACTGGTAATTAACGAAAAGCGAGAGTTTTGAGATGAAAAAAAAAGACTAAGTATTTTAATACACCTACTGCTTTATTTAAACAGGTATTAAATTTATGAACAATATAAAATAAATAAATGCCGTACTCAGCCTTGAATTCACGAGGGGAAAGAGCACGGCAGAGAAACCCTCGATCTCTATTCAAAAGAATCGCAGTAATGCTGTTAGGACACTTAGGTGAAAGTAAAATGAAAACTTACAAGGGTTGCCATACTTGTGTTCTAACCTACAGTCATTCTCAAGATACAAAACTGAAGAGTTTGTTGTTAGTTAGCCGACTTTCATCAGAAGGTACTGAGGTCCCATACGGGAGGCAACCCAGCTAGTAGTTGTAAGGTTTTGGTGCGAAAACGAAGGTCCCATACGGGAGGCAACTAGCGTGTTCGCCCAGGCACGGGAGAAAAGTGTTAATAAATTCAACAAGGCGCAAACATTCATCATCTCATACAATAAGCAATTAAGTCACTGTTATAAGCCAAAACCCTCAAGTATGAAAAACTAGTCATGAATGGAACAAAAAGGTCAACAGCATTACTTAGATCGAACGGAATAAAACAAAATGAAATAATCTTAAAACAGAATGAGCTGAACAAACTAAATAAACAAGTAAAATGTTCATAGTTTATGCATAACGTATCATAATTATTTATAGTTCAAAACATAATATAACACGGACAGTTTTAATAAAATGATGGCATAAATTCTCGAGATAATAAATTTAATAATAAACATTACAAATTAATTATATTTACTAACCTGTGAAATTTCACGTCAAACACCAACACACACCAGAGCTCAACTACCTGCTTTCCCATATGCAAACCCTCGTCTCCCTATATCCCGACTTATCTAAACCACCCTGCACCACGTCTTTCCTAGTGCGTGCTTATACCCTAACCACTTGCTATTTAAAAATCGGTATCTCGTCTTTAAACAAAACAGAGGTCACGACATCGCAATTTTATTAACTAAATAAGGGATAGGGTCCATTTCAATACTGATTTTTTATTCCTTTGTCTGTTTCACTGAGTCAAAAATAAAATATATGAACAAATAAAAATAAACTATTTTCATGACAAAGGTTTTATGTGTTTTTATTCTTAATATGAATTACAATAATTCAAACATTTGGTGTTGTATGTAATACCATGTAATACTGTAATACCAATAATACCATGTAATACTGTTATTTAAATGCTGTCCATAATAATACACTTAAAACGGGGCCACAAATCACACTGAATACGTATACAGCGGACTCGCAAATTCATCGCAGATGCCGCCAGCTCCTAGGACGATAAAATCGGTGAACATAATTAAAATCGCCACATAATTAAAAATACTTAGAATTTACATATTTAAACGAATTTTTTTGGTGGTATATGTAATCATAATCTATGTCGTAGCGTTTTTTGTTTTCCATTTTTTTTACTTTGAAATTTCAAAAAATCGTAGAAAAAAAATATTTACTTTTTTTAAAAATATCACACGCAGCGACATTGTACTTTTCTCTATATATGTTTAAAATTTCATAACCTAATCTTTTTTAATAACGCTACAGTTATGTGGCTACGATTTCATGTTTTTCACGGTCGCAGACAGAACTCTTAAGGAAATTAGTAGTGGTAAGCATGTTTTCAAAATTCAAAGGAGACCATAAACGAAACTAAAATGGTAGACTTTTCCTAACATATTCAGCCAAAAATGGTTTTTAAAATTACAGATTTTCTGAATCTGATGCAAATGATTTAATAGTGTACAGTTACAATTTCAATAGAGTGCAATATTACAATAGGCGAGATATGATTTTTTTTAGAACAAAACTCGTCCAAAACCATGTTTTTTTTTCGTGGCACCCCTATTACATACAACAATAATAAGATAACAAAATAAAAATACAGGGATATACAGCAAAAAAGAATATCCCAATTCTTGATTGTTATTATTCTACACTATTTTCATAACTTACCTAATTGCCTTATTAATGATTGCAGAAGAGGGTCATCCAACATTGTGAATACAACTTTAGGTTTTTGTTTTCTTTTGGATCTCTAAAAATAATAATTTCAGTTAAACGAATTGATTATTATTATGTATTTACATGAAAAGATTCAAGGGCGTACACAACGAGGGGCAGGGCGGAGCTGCTGCCAAAATCAGGATATGAAAAAAATGTCACATTGGCGCATTCTCCACAATATATAATTTACTGAAAATTATACATTCATTAAATCTCGGACCACACAAAAATTTGTCTTTTTCATAGTAGAAAGTAAAACTAAGCAACATATTTTTTGGTGAAAAATTGTATTATACTTTCAAAAAAACTCAAACACACGCTTTAAAGGGAAACCGAACTAAAATGTAAAAAATAATGTTTGGCTATTAATATTTTGTAAAAAAGCATGGGATGCGTGATATCAATGAAATATTTAAAAGAATTGATAGACACCCCATGCCTTTTTACAAATCTTAATATTTAAACATTATTTTTTACTTTTCAGTTCGGTTTCCCTTTAACGCGTATTTTTTTAGTTTTTTAAAAGTATTAAACAATTTTTTCACCAAAAAATATGTCGATTAGTTTTACTTTCTACTATGAAAAAGATAAATTTTTGTGCTGTGTGGTCCGAGATTTAATGAATGTGTAACTTTCAGTAAATTAATATTGGTGGCGAATGCGCCAATGTGAGATTTTTTTTTCAAATCCTGGTTTTTGTTGATCCCGGTGAGGACATTAGGACAAAGTTGTCAAATTATTGTATTGCCATCGGTCCTTGAGATAATTAAAGAATGTCAGTTTTAAGAAATCAGTTTTACTTTCTACTATGAAAAAGATAAATTTTTGTGCTTGTGGTCCGAGATTTAATGAATGTATAATTTTCAGTAAATTATATATTGTGGCGAATGCGCCAATGTAAGATATTTTTTTTCATATCCTGGTTTTTGATGATCCCGGTGAGAACATTAGGACAAAGTTGTCAAATTATTGTATTGTCATCGGTCCTTCAAATAAATAAAGAATGTCAGTTTTAAGAAATCAGTTTTACTTTCTACTATGAAAGATACATTTTTGTGCTTGTGGTCCGAAATTTCATGAATGCATAATTTTCAGTAAATTATATATTGTGGCGAATGCGCCAATGTAAGATATTTTTTTCCTATCCTGGTTTTTGATGATCCCGGTAAGGACATTAGGACAAAGTTGTCAAATTATTGTATTGTCATCGGTCCTTGAGATCAGTAAAGAATGTCAATTTTAAGAAATCAGTTTTACTTTCTACTATGAAAAAGATAAATTTTTGTGCTTGTGGTCCGAAATTTCATGAATGCATAATTTTCAGTAAATTATATATTGTGACGAATGCGCCAATGTGAGATTTTTTTTTCAAATCCTGGTTTTTGTTGATCCCGGTGAGGACATTAGGACAAAGTTGTCAAATTATTGTATTGCCATCGGTCCTTGAGATAAGTAAAGAATGTCAGTTTTAAGAAATCAGTTTTACTTTCTACTATGAAAAAGATAAATTTTTGTGCTTGTGGTCCGAGATTTAATGAATGTATAATTTTCAGTAAATTATATATTGTGGCGAATGCGCCAATGTAAGATATTTTTTTCATATCCTGGTTTTTGATGATCTCGGTGAGAACATTAGGACAAAGTTGTCAAATTATTGTATCGTCATTGGTCCTTGAGATTAGCGTGCAAAGTTTCAGTTTAATCTGACGTTTTGAAGTGGGTGAAAATCTTGTTCAAAGGTTCCGTTAGATACATACATGTGAAGCTAATATAAGCGTGTTAAAAAGAAAAGAAAAACTATCGTTCTTTTTTATTCTGCCCCTCCCACCCAGATTCCGATCCTCGGTACGCCCTTGAATGTATTTAGTTACACTTATTGTACTATTCATTAAACATAATGCAAATCTACTGACCTCAGGAGAAATGAGAATAGGTTCAATTTGATTCGTCCGTCTGCCTCTCCTAGGTGTAGTAATAGACTGAACACTCGACGAACTACTTGCTCTACTACCGGAGCGCTTAGTATCATCGATGTTGTTAAATTTGCTCATACGAGAGCTTGGCCGTGCTCTCGACGTCGATGGTGTTTCCGCCGCTAACTTAGTTTCCGCCGCTAACTTAGTTTCCGCCGTATCAAAATCATCCGCGTCATCATCCAAATCTACTTTCTTTTTACTGCCAGCTCTTACACTTAACTTTGATTTCTTGGCAGTTTTCGGTGCATTTTCATCGGAATCGATCTTCTCCAGCTTGCGTTTAGGTTTTGCCACTACTATATTTTCCGTCTTGGTAACGATATTATTATTGACCGATATCCTGCGCGACTTACGGGTCGTTGGTTTGGTCCGTATACACTCACTTTTTGACACATCTGAAACAGCCGCTGTGGTCATACTTCTCCGGTTATTGGTTACCGCTATTTTGATGTCGCCGACATACTTGACTTTCTGGTTTTTCCTAGTTCTTGTACACTTTGCTTCTAGCAGAGCGATACTTACGTCGGCATCAGTTTGGGCCACGTGCTGCTCGATATTTAGGTCATCTGCAGGCGTCTGTTTCATTTCAGTTTTGTCATTGACATTTTTCTCTTCGTTTAACTCTTTCTTTTGATAGCTCGACTTTCGATTAGAAATTTTACTAGGTTTCTGCTTATTTTCTTCTATAATTTTATCCGACGTTGCTACAGAAGCTCTAGTGACCTTATGTTTAGGTTTTTGTAGGTTCTCCGCATTATCTACAAATATTTCTTCTTTATCCCTCGTACTACTAATAGATGAAGATGAACCTTCTTCAATTGACAATATTTTAGAGTTGCTGGGAAATGGTTGTTTAATGAACGTTTCAATTTGACTTAATGTCTCGGGTCTCTCTTCGTCTTTGGCATCATTTGAAGGCACCACCCTACTCTTCAGTATTCTTTTGCCTTTTGAAGCGGGAAAATTGTCCAAAGATTGTTCAGTAACCGTTTCAACTTGGACGATGGTATTTCTTTGGCGAGCTCTTATTTTCTCTTGTAATTCTTTAGTATTCGTATCTTCATTTCCTTTATGTTTTACGTCACACACCGGTTGCTTAATAAATGCCTCAATTTGACTCAATGTTTCCACCCGACCATCAGCTTCCTTATCCCTCAATTGATCCAGACCATTCTTAACAGAATCAGCTTCGGTTTGTCTCGGTGTCTCTTTTTCAACGGTTTTCTTCTCGGATTGGATAGTTTTCTTCAAATTATCAAGGTCCAATTTCTTCATTCTTTTTCTTTTTGAAGTATTGAGTTCAGCATCTCCTGTGCGCTTGATTCTAGAGCTTATATCATCATTGGTGTTTGTAAAAATTGTAGCTAAAGGATTGGAAGGCCTTAGACTTTCTTCAATAACACTTTGTTTCAAATGAGTTCCACTTTTACCAGCATATTCATTACAGATGTATAGTGGTTGTGTGGGAAGATCATACAAATTGCCAGTAACCTCTTCGTTAGCTCCGGTGTGGAGTCCATTTATGTTGCACCCTGAATTATCCTTTTCTTTTGTCAGCATTAACAATTCCTTGCCAATCTCTTGTGTTTCCTTCATGTAGGGATCCTCTGGAAACGATGACGCGCCTGCTTCTGCTTGAACCGTTCTAAAACTATGCTCATTACCATGTGGCTCTTGGTTTATCGGTTGCGTTTCTGCTATATAAAGATCTTCCTCTGGCTCAGTGTCCTTTCTTTTTGAGGTACTACACTGTTTATATTCCTGAGTTGTGAGAGGTTGTGTGGGAAGATCATACAAATTGCCAGTAACCTCTTCGTTATGTCCGGCCTGGAGTCCATTTATGTTGCATCCTGAATTATCCTTTTCCTTTGTCAGCATTGAAAATTCCTTGCCAATTTCTTGCGTTTCCTTCATGTAGGGATCCTCTGGCAACGATGAGGAGCCTGCTTGAATTGTTCTAAAACTATGCTCTTTACCATGTGGCGCTTGGTTTATCGGTTGCGTTGCTGCTATGTAAAGATCTTCCTCCGGCTCACTGTCCATCGTTTTCGAGATACTACACTGTTCAGATTCCTGAGTTGGCTGTGAGTATAATTTCTTTTCTCCCTCATTTTCCCTAATGGGTTTTTCTTGCACAAGTATTTTTTCTGAATTTTCCAACTTTTGTGTTGCTTGCATATAAATATCATCATCTTTGTCCTCATCATTTTCTTCCTTATTTTTGAATATGCTTGTTAACGATTCTTCCAGATTTATTTCCTTCTTCTTGAACATAAACTTCTTGGAAGGAACTTTGAAGATGTTTTGTACTTCACTAATTTTTTGAGTAGGCAACATATAAAAATCTTCATCTGCTTCATCAGTAGTAACCCTTTTCGCATTCATTACATCATTTGGATCACGTTTTGACAGTTGCTGAGTTGGAATTAGATACACATCTTCTTTTTCACCAGAAGTTTCTACTGAATCTTCATGAATATTTTCCTGTGACACTATGGACGAAACTTCTACTTTGTCATTTTTGGAAGGAACTTTGAAGATGTTTTCTACTTCACTCATTTTTTGAGTGGGCATCATATAAAAATCTTCATCTGCTTCATCAGTAGTAACCCTTTTCGCATTCATTAGATCATTTGGATCACTTTTTGACAGTTGCTGAGTTGGAATTAGATACACATCTTTTTCACATGAAGTTTCTACTGAATCTTCATGAATATTTTCCTCTGACACTTTGGACGAAACTTCTACTTTGTCATCAGCAGCAGCCAAGATGGATATACTTGAAGTACTAGGCTCATTTGCGTCTCTTCCCGGTAGAAGTTGGGTTTCTTCCAAGTACTTATCATCAGCTTGCAGCTTAGGACCAAGATCTGTATCAATTTCAATCATAGAAAGATCTTCATTGTGCTCTTGCCCATTTATTGGCAACTCTTCTTCCTTCCGAATTATCGGGGATTTAGAAGTGCTGGGATTTTGAACGGTTTCAGTGATAATTGGCTTGTTTGCTTTCTCTACTTCATTTAGTGTATCCGTTGCTTTGTTGTCTTCTGTTTCTACCATTAATTCAGTTAAGCCAAGTTTGAAGCTCTCCTCAGATGACACATTTTCACTATCCCGAGCTGAGGTGCATGGTTTTGGCTTCTTGTAATCATACATATTGGCAAAAGCATCCTGAGTGGCTGGAATACAGTCGCTGTCGTTTAGTGTTCCATCGGCATTCGGCGGCTCCATGGGAGTTGAATCTTTTTCATTGTTTTCATCGTTATTTTCTATATCGGTGTCTGAATCGGAATCAAAAACAAATTTTTTTGATAATATCTTAGGCCTCACAATATCAGAAGTTCGGATTAAGCTGTCATTTTTGGGTGTTACCTTGTTTTCCATGTCCGTTTTTGAATTGTCACTAACCGTATTGTTTATTTCAGGCCTCGTCAGTAAATCGTCCTCGGCGTCCGTTTCCGAATCTGACTTTGTTGTTTTGCTATTTGTTTGGATTTTTATTATATTTTTTGCAGGCATAATATCCGCATCTTCTATATCGGTTTCCGAATCTGAGTTGGATATTCTTGCATTTTCAGTTTGTATTGTATCTTGTGACGAACTGAGCTTACGTACTAGACGTTTCTTCATTCCACCAATTTCCTGTGTTTCTAACGATGAAGAATTTTCTTCTTCCACAGCAGCTTTGACATCATACAACTGTGTCTGAACCGTGTCGGATACTTTATGCGTGCTTAGGAAATCTATAGAATCATTACTATCATCACTCAGGTTTGCCGCTTTATTTTCATCTACCTCTTCTATGACTGTATCTTCTATGACTGTATCTTGTATTATGGAATTTACAACTACACTGGTGTCATTAGTGTCCCGGTTAGCACTAACGGAATCATCTATTTCAGGTTTATCACTACCAGTTGGTTTATTGGCTGTACAAATTTGAGTGGAACTGTCATGACTGTTTTCATTTTCCCGAGGCACGGAATTACAAGTAACATCTGTGGTTTTCGGTGCATCGGGTTCATCTTTCTCCTTTTCAAGTATAATACCAGGCAATATTAATTCCGGAACATTTTGCTGTTCTTTTGATGCTTGTGCAAACTGAAAGGTAACGACTTGAGTGGCAGCTTCGTGAATATCTTCGCTCACTGTTTCTGTTGATAAACTTGTATGTTCTTGGTTACTTTTTATATACCCATTTATTACTGATGTCGGATATTCTACAACTTGAGTAGCCGATTCATGAAAATCTAAAGTTTCTCTATTTGGAGGATTCTGATGTGAAGTATTTTCTAGATTTGTTTCATCAATTATATGCTGAGTATTTGCCGCATAGAAACTCTGGGTCATGCCTTGTGTTTGATTCATGTCTGTATCCGAGTAAACTGTTGCGTTTATGCCATCTATCTAGGTATAAGAGAATAAAAAATATTGGAGATATTGATAGATTTATTGATTTAACGATAGGAAATCTATTTCAATATTTGACATTCTATTTTTACTAACCTATTTTATTAATTATGTTGGCAATGAATAGGCTAATAGATTCCTGTTTGAGTGTAATTTACCTAGATGATAGTAAACAGGTTTACAATGAAAGTTAAAATGAAAACACATGTGGTAAATCATGTTCTCCAGCTTGCATCTTAATATTAGTGTCTCTGCCATAGCCATAATAATGAACTTTACACAAGTAAAACAGAGAAAAAGAAATATAATAAAGCACAACACCAATATTTTAAGACACACTAATTCAATAAAAAAAGTCAACACAGAAAAACAGATCCAACATGGGTAAGAAACAAGTCTTAAAAATATAGGTTATGCGTTATGCTATTCCAGAGAACACTGTTCTCTGGTTATGCTGCGTGAGTTCGCGATATGGCCGTTAAAAATTGGCGGCGCTCTTGAGAAATGATGCATTTTAGTTTATTAATTTTTATGGGTTGGTGTTTGACGTCAAAAATATTGCTGTCAAATGTCAAATCAGATTTTCTATCGTTATATCAACTTTATTTATTAGGCACCTTAAAGCAATATTTACCTTGCAATAAGTACCGTCCACGTCCCCAAATTTAAGTTCTGTATCATTCGAAAGTTCATATAGCTTAAATGGGGTTAGTTTCGTACCTAATAGATATGTCCCATTTGAAGAATTCAAGTCACTTATATAATGTACGCTATCATCTATAATCATTAGTAGAGCGTGGTGTTGACTGATATTCTGAAAAATGCACTCTGATAAAATTCCTGTTCAGAAAATATCCTCCCAACAATATAACTATTC
This sequence comes from Tetropium fuscum, assembly GCA_964058915.1. NCBI lineage: Eukaryota > Metazoa > Arthropoda > Insecta > Coleoptera > Cerambycidae > Tetropium > Tetropium fuscum. The sequence goes on from CAXKVY010018507.1 coordinate 100,318, forward strand.
TACCATATTCTAGTAAGTTGCAGAACTATTTCAGGCATCTCTGCATTATTGCATATGTACGTAAATAATTTTAAGCCTATAATTATCAAGTATTGCTTAAGATTCCAAACTAATTCTTCTCTATTTTTCAAGATTACTTACCACATGTTTCAAATTTATAACAGCAGCTTTGTTTCTTCCTACTGTATTCACTCCCTTATATACGGTAAAATTCTTATTTTGTATTTTTAAGGTAGCGCCCTGAAATATAAAGTTTTATGCAGGTACCTATTTTGTTTTGTTAACAGGATTATTTGTATTTTTAATAAATTTAGCAAAGTACTAGCAACTCTATAAATATATACGTTTATAAGTATATTCCAGTTATACCTAAATATTTAAAATATCTTTAGAAGTATTAAATAATCAAGCCTAAATTTATAATTACCTTTGCATGTTATTACAAGCAATAAAAACATGTTTACCTGAATTCGTTTGTGTTGGTCACTTATAACAATATTTTGCCGTTCCGTCATGATGTCTTGTAAATTAAAATAATTTATACAATTAAAGTAAAAAATCCATTGAGTAATTATTTGTAAACAATATAAATAAATGCAATTTAGTGTCTTCAGTCTTCTTAAAAAATATAAGGCAGATAGTTCTTTCAGGCCTATGATGGCTTGACCTTGACTCAAAATTGACATAAGTAATTCTGTGGCTATTGGCACAGAACGGAGAGCTTAGTGATGCTGCACCATAGATCAGTGCTGCACACGGAACACGCACAATCGCCTTCGCGGCGCTTACTCGTCGCAGTCGCCGTCTTTCCGCACTTGTTACACAAATAACTATTTCCTATTAAAGAAAATCAAAGACGAAAGATAAAAACCATTAATTCAAATTATATCTATCAAACTAATGAGTCGAATGGAATTGTTTCATTGTTTTATTATAATTTTTTTTAATTCGGTTTTTATGTCAGATAGCTGAATGCGTATATCTGGAGCTGCATCTAATCTAGCTCTGAGTTTGTTCTTCAGCTTACGCCTGCTGAAAAGCCTGTCTTGCATCGATACGTTATCACAAAAGGAAGCAGAGTTAGAATTTGCCTTTTTAGCTATTTGTGGATATTCACCCTTAACTGTAACCCACAACTCATTCAGTGATACAGACTTAAATATATTTCTTAAGCAAAATGAACTCTGAAGTTCTATTAGCCGTTTATACTCCAGCATGGATAGCATCGTAGGTGTTTTTCTGAGCACTGGTTACGAGTTCTGCGTACCGCTCGCGAACTATGAATTCACGCATATACAGGAGAAATAATGGGACAAAAACGAGAACCAGGCCGATCTTAACGCGGAACACCGATAACTTTTTCTCGGAACAACAGTGTTCCGCGGAACACACTTTGGGAATCACTGCTCTAGACCTCTTGAGGCACCTCATACCGTGTACACGTATCTTTTTATCTGATCAGCCGGGCCATCCTGTGACAAAAGTAATTGTGTTTTAAGACAAGGATAATATGTTCGTGTCGTCTCTCCTAAAGGTTTAAGTAAGAAAACAGCAAAGCTGTAGAATTCAAACTCGAAATCTACAGTACATAAAACATATGCTTGCCAAATCTATGATGAACTAAATATATGAATTTTCGACGATAAGAGTCGGAATATATCACAGCCAAATGCTGCCCTGTCGGGATACAAGCATGTATTACGATCTTATTGGCTTAAAGATGATTGAAAACTTCTACTTAGATAATGCTTCTTGGGCACGATTGTTATTTTTTGGTGTATGTTTTGTAGATGCTTTGTGGGAGATTAATTACAGCGCCACCCGCAGCCGTTTTGGAAGCCTTGTAAATAGACAATAGCAACGACAATAGATAGGTTATATGTAGCCGTGTCGCAATCGAAGGCTTACTTTATTTCTCGTCAGGTGGCGTATCGCGTAGCTGGATCGTCTGGATCGGCGAATAGAAGTCATCTCAAATGTAGTTCAAATGTAGAAACAGTCACAAACACGATATAACAGCTTTCTTCTTCTTTATCTATGCTAACAGGGCTGTATACCCATAGAAAAATATCTGTTTTCTGTGTGTATACCTGTATACATGATGTAAGGAGCTGTATAACAATTATTTACCAGTAATGACAACGTGCAAAAGTGGAAAAAGAGTTGAAAATTTGTTCAATAATCCACCCGTTTATTTTTATAAAGTTAAGTTTAAGAAAATATAGTACTGAGTATATATATTTTCTATGTCTAACTAAATCAGAGATCGGAGTACAGATTTTGTCTCATCCTCATGCATACAATTGTAACAGTTCCTCTCTTTACAGCTAAAATGAGAAAAAGCTGTTCTTGAAAATCAAATCTGTTATGCCATGCCATTGGTACTAGTTTGGTTTAAAGTATGCATGTTGGTAGATCCGTATGTGACGCTAAGCAATTAAGTAACCTTACGTCATTTGTCATTTGACGATTTATTAATAAAAAATAACTAGGAAGACCGTCGTCCATTGGGGGCCAGCTGATTTGAGTTGACAATAAAATGTTCCGGTTTAGACAGCCCATATTGGCTGGTAAAGGAATATATAGTGCGGTTTTCGCTAAAAACATTTAAAAATTAACAAAGGATCGCTGGTTACAATGGAAAATGAACAATGGACCCCAAAATATCAACAATCTGTGCCGACGGGTTTAGAAATAGAAAGGACGGAGGATACTTTAAACAATGGCAACTCAGATCACCTCCCAGATGATAGCAGATCCTTGAAAAATACCGGTAAAGAGTGTAAAGACGAATGTGAAAATGGAGTGAAAGAATCAGAACCTAATCTGAATAATAGCACTCCAGCTAATATTACAATTAGGTTAGTAATAACAATTAAATGCTTCATTTGACTTTTGAAAATGTTATTATCATAGGCTATAATAATATGCCATATCTATTAAATTTACCATCTGCTGATATAAATAAATAGGGATATTATGACCATATTTTGTTCAATACGATACCCATACATCGGCTTTAATTTAAGACCTTTAAATTTTTAGTGAGAAGGCTAAGCAGACGATACGTGTTATTTTGGAACAAATTAAGTCATTGTCTCAAATTGAGAAATTTCTTTTATTTTTGAAATTACCCACTGAAATTTCAAATGCCATTGATCCATTTCGACAGCCATTAAATCCTCTGGGCAGCAGATCAGAAATTTATAGGACAATATCATGGATAAAAACACATTTAGAGGAAGATCCTGATATTTCATTACCAAAACAAGAGGTTTATAATGGATACTAGTAAGTGAATGATTTCATTACATGATAATAAAAATAAATTTAACTACTTAACAACTAATGTTTGTTTCTCTTAAATTGATCGGTCGATTGATTGCTAATAATGCTAATGCAAGAGAAACTTGATATGTAGAAAAAATTGGTATTGGCCTTGTGGATTGACTTTTTGGAGCAATTGCCATATTTATAATAATTTGATGATAATGAGTTTGCCAACTAATATTATTGTAAGTGGGCATGTGCTACTTAGGACTTGAGTACTGATGATGGAGATCTGAAGTACTGATAATTTTTCTGCGAAGTGGAAGGGGCGAGTTTTTAAGGATAAAAAACGGTTTATCTCGATTTCCGGCAAAACTACAAGTCCTATGGAAAAAAGTTAAATGGCAAAGTTGTAGGTAATAAAAAGATCTACAACTCTTGTATTTGCACTTTTTTCACATAACCTCAAAATTTATGTGAAAAATTCAAATAACCGTTTTTCATTTTTTCACTTTTACAAAAAAATTTTTTTTTCAAGAAATTGGGTGAAAACTTACCTTTTTGTCTCAAACATACTGTAACTTTTTTGATTTAACCATTTAACTTTTTTCCATAGGACAACACCCCCTTCCACTTCCCGACCTCAGATCGCCTGTAAATTATTTTTCCTTTGATTTTTGTTATATTCTCTTCCTTTTCCAATGGGTTTCATCCTACTATTATTTTTTTTCATTTTTTACCATTTTCAAAGGCTTTTTAGCCCTGGTCTTTCAGGTCTTACAACATTTTTTAGCATCTTTAGAACTCTTTACAGTGTATACAAACCCTCGTGTTTGTAGATACATCTAATGCTTAGTGTTTACATGTAATTATTACGTCAGTTATGTAAACAAAAATTCAGATTTGCTGCAAATGAAATATGGTGTCCCACAGGGATCAGTATTGGGTCCTATTCTTTTTCTTATTTATACAGGGTGAGTCAGTTTTTTGTAGACAAACTTTAACAGGGGATAGAACGCACGTTTTTAAAAAGAAAAGTGCCTATAAATATATGGCCGATCTAGCTTCCTAAGGAAGATACAAGGTGTTAAAGTTTCATTTTTTTTTACATTAATGTGTAATATTTTCTGAACGGAATGATATATTCACTAAATATTTTACACATATCTTAACCTGCATAGGATCAACATGTTGTATTGTTCCTGTCGAAAATACTATAGTGGATGTTACTTTTTTCGGGTACTTCGGATATTCTGCATAATGGAACTTTTTTTTCGTACGCCACTGACATTATCTGATACATATTTCTAAAATAACGGCCCCTTAGTAACAATTTTGATCTCTTGTAATTTTGCTCTAACTACGACAGTTTTAGAGATATTGGCCGTTGTTTCTCTGACAGTGTAATGTCATTATTATATTTTTTTTCTCGAATTTTCTTTATGACTTATAAACGAACGCTTAGATTTTTTCATGTTTGGGGGATAATGCCTATTAATTAAGGCGCATAAAACAAGCGGTAAGAATGTTCAAAAACTTGCACAGTGGCGGGGTGGAAGCTCGGTGGAAGGGGTGCTCCACCCCTTTCGTAAACAGAACATCTACGCCAAAGACTATTTAAAAAAAAACTGTTATTTTCATTATCTACATACAGTTTAACAAAAATAATGTCCCTTCTTCTGTTTCGAAATTCCTGTGCGGTTCCTAGTTATTTTGATTTTTAGTGTTTGATGTGGTACTAAATTAAGTAATTTATTTATTAGCAATAATAATTATCGGCTAAATATTTAATTCTTTCAACGAAACCTACCTAAATATGGTGTGTTAAGGATTCTAAAAAGCCGAAATCTCTTATTCTTTATTTTCTTTTTCCAATGTAGTCAAAATAAATATTTGTTATATCAAGCCTTACTCAAATACAATACTTTTATATGTTGAAATCTGTTAAATTACAAATGTACTTACAATACAATAGATTATTGTGCAGTTGCCAAAAGTCTTAAAAATTTCCTTTAAGTTTTATTAAACTTGTGCATGTACCAATTTCTGTTTCAATTTTTGTTGTTGTTTGCTAAATAATTTCCATTTAAAACTAGCGTATTTGTAACTGTACGTAATAATTGCAACAAAATATTATACTCCTTGGAAAACAAGTAAGCATTATGTCATATTTTGAAACGACAGTTTGACGTATTACAAGTTTATCTACAAACAATTTTGCTTCATCTTGAATATTTTCACTGTTATTAATTATTATTTTTAAGATTAAAAAGTTATTTTATGTGATTTGCCAGATTTGAATTAGTGTAACATGCCGTTTACATTTACAAATAGCGAACAAGCCGACATTCATTTTATTTATGGGTTCGCAAATGGGAATTCAAGATACGCAGCTAGGGAGTATCGAAGAAGATTTCAAAATAGACGACAACCTCATCATTCCGTTTTTGTGAGTATCCACCGTCGATTTGTTAACCAGGGTTTGAAATGTGTACCCGGGGGCCGACAGAACAACCGTGGACGAGATAGAGACCGTATATTGCGGGAATTTAATAGGAACCCAACGACAAGTACTCGACGTGCTGCTATTGCTCTTGGTATTTCCCAAAGTAAAATTTCCCGGGTTTTAAAACGGGATCACAGACGCCCATATCATTTTCAACCTGTTCAAGGTTTATGTCCAGGTGACGCTGAACGAAGACTTACTTATTGTAGGTGGGTTCTTAACTCCATTCAAAATAATAGGGATTTCTTATCCAATATACTGTGGACTGATGAATCTTGTTTTACTCGTCGTGGTATAGTAAATTTTCACAATCTGCATGTATGGGCACATGAAAACCCACATGCCATTCGACCACGAAGTTTTCAACATGAATTTAGTACAAATGTCTGGATTGGAATTTACGGCAATCACGTGTTTGGACCTTATTTCTTGCCACAACGTATAAATTCAGAAAATTTCCTACAATTTTTAGAAGAACACCATGGTAATATATGGGAAGTCATTCCTTTGAATTTAAGAAGACAGTCTTGGATTCAACTTGATGGGTGCCCGGCCCATTATGGCAGAAATGTAAGAAATTGGCTAAACAATAACTATCCAGGGAGGTGGATAGGTCGTGGAGGTCCAGTGGCGTGGCCTCCCAGATCCCCCGATTTAACACCACTTGACTTTTTTGTGTGGGGATTCATTAAGGAAATAGTGTATACCACTCCGGTTAATACACTTGAGGAACACTCAAAATCGCATTAGAGATGCTTGCAATGAAATAAGGGTGCATCATTTAGTTAACTTAAGACGTTCTATGATACGTCGCAGTGAAATGTGTATTGAGAAGAACGGTTTACATTTTGAACAAAGTATCTAATTTTATGTATGTAGGTACTAGTGTTATTGTTATTAATTCTTGTAATTGTTATTTATAAATCATTATTGCTAACAATTGTTATTTATTCCACAATTATTATTGTTAATTAAATATTGCTATAAATTCAAAAATGTTTATATCTCCATAAACATTAACATCAATGTTCATCTAATGTTTTTTTTTGTAATTGTAATTACTTGGAAAGAGATAAAGAGATTTCGGCTTTTTAGAATCCTTAACAAACCATATTTAGGTAGGTTTCGTTGAAAGAATTAAATATTTAGCCGATAATTATTATGGCTAATAAATAAATTACTTAATTTAGTACCACATCAAACACTAAAAATCAAAATAACTAGGAAACGCACAGGAATTTCGAAACAGAAGAGGGAACATTATTTTTGTTAAACTATATGTAGATAATGAAAATAACAGTTTTTTTTAAATAGTCTTTGGCGTAGAAGTTCTGTTTACGAAAGGGGTGGAGCACCCCTTCCACCCCGCCACTGTGCAAGTTTTTGAACATTCTTACCGCTTGTTTTATGCGCCTTAATTAATAGGCATTATCCCCCAAACATGAAAAAATCTAAGCGTTCGTTTATAAGTCATAAAGAAAATTCGAGAAAAAAAAATTATAATAACGACATTACACTGTCAGAGAAACAACGGCCAATATCTCGAAAACTGTCATAGTTAGAGCAAAATTACAAGAGATCAAAATTGTTACTAAGGGGCCGTTATTTTAGAAATATGTATCAGATAATGTCAGTGGCGTACGAAAAAAAAGTTCTATTATGCAGAATAGTCGAAGTACCCGAAAAAAACATCCACTATAGTATTTTCGACAGGAACAATACAACATGTTGATCCTATGCAGGTTAAGATATGTGTAAAATATTTAGTGAATATATCATTCCGTTCAGAAAATATTACACATTAGTGTAAAAAAAAAATAAATTTTAACACCCTGTATCTTCCTTAGGAAGCTAGATCGGCCATATCTTTATAGGCACTTTTCTTTTTAAAAACGTGCGTTCTATCCCCTGTTAAAGTTTGTCTACAAAAAACTGACTCACCCTGTATACATGACTTAATAAGATCGGTCCAATTAAAATTCGTTCTTTTTGCTGACGACACATAGCATAATGACCACCTCTCATGGTCAAACGACGCGTAATGTTTTGCAACCCCAAAAACAGATCCCCATTGTATTTTAGCGACATGGGAAGTTCCGCGCTTGATAATATTTTAAAAAAATATTTTTTTCACAATTACTGTCTTTCTAAGGGTGTCTAATGAAACTAAGGGGTAGTCTTTCCTCATCTTACCATCCTCTATCCTCGGCAAAAAATTATACATTATCATAAAAATTGACTTAGCCCCAGGGAAAAATGTACTTTTTCAACCTTTAATTGCACCTTAAAATTCCGAGTGGGTCGTCTAACAAAAGTAAGGGATGATCGAACGTTTTTGGGAGGTGGTCAAACGATCCCTGATGTTTTCAACCCCAAAACATCGTCCCTTTGTATTTTAGCGCCATGTGAAGTTAGCCCCGATTGATAATTTTTTTAAAAATTGCTTTTTTCGCATTCACTTTTTTTCTGATGACAAAACCGAGGGGTGGTCTTTCCTAGTCTTCCGATGCTTCATCCTGTGGAAAATTTAAAATGTCATTATAATAAACATTGACTTAGCCCTAGCGAAAAATGTTTTTAAAAATTTTTTTAACATTTATTTGCGCCCCAAATAAGTCAGGGTGGTCTAAGGGGTGGGAGAGATGCTTCTAGGGTTGGTCTAACGATGCGGAATGTCAACAACTGCTTAAAACTCACCCGTTTTATTTTAGAGCCACGTACATTCACCCCTGTAATATTTTTTTCGGAAAATCGCTTTTCCTCAATAGCTTTTCTTCTAAGGGTGGTGAAACGAAAATAATTGTTGGTCTAACGGTAATCAAACGATTATGCTATGAATAATTCGATTTTGCAAAATTTTTGGCGCGTCATGATGAAGTAGGCCCGAAAATTTATTTTGTCGATAACTCGAAAACACAAGGTGGTCATACGAAACTAATTAGTGGTATAATGATGTCCAAATGAATTAGTAACTTCCCCTCCCTGTCCCTTATTTTTCGGGGCCAACTTCACGGATCTAGGCATATTTAACCAAAGTTGCTATGATATTTACATGATAATGATAATAATAATTAAAGCCTGATATTATACTTATATAACAGGCACTTAGTAAATTGTAAAATCAGAATGAATAATCATGAAGATAATCAGATGGTTATTGAGATATTATTTAGGTTACAATTTGATTGAGATAAATTTTAATTTATTTGTAATTAGTACAGTTTCACTTAGATATATGGAATAATCTTTCAGCGAATCTAATCCAAGCCCACAGCATTGGCTTTTAGCTTTTTTGTTTTAATTGAAACATGGAGAATGTTTTTTAGGAATAACTTGACTCTCATCATATCTTATATGTGTGCTAGGTCTATTACTACGCGGCTATAATTTAACAGATACTCTAGATGGTCATTGTCACATTTTATTGTCCATTGCCAAGGTTACTAAAAGATAGGTTGCATGGTAACTTTCAACCAATCACAGAAAGCGCGGGCGTGACGTCACCCAGATTGCCCGTTTAAATTTATAGGATTGAAGAGTTTCAAAGATGCATCCTTTTTATTGGATATTACGTTTTAAAAATGCTTAAAGTTTTATATTATTTTAATGACTGTAAATTTATCTTTACCTTAATTTGTTTAATATATGAACAAAAAATTATAATCACTGAAATTATAAGGTTTATACCAGTTTCATACTTAAAAATGAAACAAAAAAACATATTTACCAACAAAAGTAAATTTACCTTAATTTACGCCTATGTCTCTACTCACGTCTCAACACTATACACTCTCTACTGAAATATACAGCGATAAATATGTGGTAATTAAAATTATAAAAGAACCACTTTAGAACATCTCGACAAATACATATTTTTAAGAGAATTGTATTTAAAATATACAAATTAATGTTGGCTTTTGTATTTTCAGTATTTCTAAAAGCAAATTTTCATTCTAGTTTCGTTAATTTTATATTATTTATCTGAAAACAATGGTATTAAGCATATATTATGCTTTTAGTGATTGAAATTCGAAATGAATTCCATTGTGGATTGAAATTTTTCAACTCTTCATTAAAAAAAATATAAGCCAACAACGTTCATCCACTTTTTTTTATTTTATCGTAGAATTGCTTTCTAAGAATGAACATTTCTGTTTGCACGAATCTAGCATATTAAAAAGGTCAACTTTTATTTTAAATAAAGTTTACGCAAAAATGTGTATTTGTCGAAATATTTTGCGGTCTTGTACTAAATAAACATTGTCATTATTAATTACGCCATACATAGACATGAACACTTTATTGATGATAATTATATACAGAGTGTATTTACATCTGTCTCTATAATGAAAAAATATACAATAAAAAATGTAAATTACAAAGTTACATTAATAAGTATAACACACTAGCAGTTTTTACATAACAAATAGTAAAATTGTTACATTTGATAAATTTTCTGTAATATGTTTTAGAACTAATATATTTAAATAGATTAATTTCTAAGTAGTCAAAAATATAATTACAAATATAATATAATTTAATAACAATTAAATATTATTTAGTTATATAATAATTATTAAAAATATAATAATAAAGTTGTAGCAATTAAATATAATTTTCTATAATTTTATTTATATTTTTATTTTTTTGTCAAATATCTGTGCATTTCTACTTTTCTCTGACAGTTATTATAAAATTTACTTTTTACTACTTTTTTTTACTAACTATATAAATCATTTGCTCGAGACTAAATGCTTTAAACTAGTCAATTAAAGAAGAGGTATGCTTTAATTTCATCGTGATCAGAGCGAGATATGGAGGTGGTGGAAAGTTCACAAAAGAGTCTTATATATTCCATATATTCCTACTTTCAATATTGTATATAAAAAATTAAAAATAAAAGAAAAATTAGAATCTACAAAATTAATAAGGATTATAATTGTTTTAAAAATATTTGATGTTTAGTAGATACATAAACTTGAATTAAAACAGAACAGAAACAAATTAAAAATTCAAACACATTAATAATTATATTAGATTTTTAATTTAAGATTTTTTTAATTTTTTTAAATACTTGTCTTGATGGTCCAGAAGCCTTTCTTTTTTGTAACTTAATTTCTGCCCCCTTCTAATTAAGAAATTTTATTCGGACAAATACCCTTTGGCGGCAAAATGATTTGACCAATTCTTTTGGTACGTCACCCAGTTTTTTAGCTATATAATTGGTTGTTTTTTTAACAATTTCCTTTTTATAACTAAATGTGTCTTTATGTAACCTTTGAAAATATTTGTCCATTTTAGTTACATGGTTTGCCCACTCTTCCGAAGGCTGGATTAAACCGCCAAAGGATAAATTTTGAATCCATGAAGGAAAACGACTATAACTATGAAAATTTATGGCTTCTTTTGACTCATATGTATATTTTCCCAAATTAGGGTATTTTTCCTTGTGTTTTTTGGCGAGGTACCCAGCAATATAAATCAAACCATCTCTCTCAGATTTTTCCACCGCCCCAGACAAACGTGAGCTAGAACTACTGGACGAAGTAGTACTCTCGGTGTCAATAGTTTTACCCTCAGGCATACTCTCGGGCGTTTGTTCTACTTCAATATTACCAAGCTTTGCTTGTTTTAGTGCAGTGGCCAATAAATACTCCTCGTCCTGCAGTCCTGGGGAGCTTTGCACATTTGAGTGAGCTGTCACCAGTGCAGGATTCTTTCCAAGTAAAATCATTCTAATTCTATAGATCGCATTCAGTGGAGATGGATGATCATGTAATCCTCCACGAGTTCGTATCTAAAATTTAAAATATGCATTACAGATTGATTAACAGTAAATAAAAATAAGAACTTACTTGGAAAAAAAAATTTTCTAAGCAATCTTGGTTTAACCGATGTGTTAATATATATTTAGCATCATACTCCTGCTTCATATTAATAAATAGACCTTGCAAAGATTTAATTGATATAATTATTCCCTTTTGAAAAACCTGTAGTGTCTTTTTGCCAGTACATATCATTCCACTAATAGTAGACAGCATTTTATCCAGTATCTCATTTTGCAGTTGTAAATTCATACCATATGGTTTTTTTGTTGGTATGGAGCTTGATGGTGTATACGAGTTCATAATGTCGAACCAATTGTTAACTAATTGAAAAAAATCTCCAGTATTGTCTGCTGCAGTGTTGTCATCACCAGGTAGATAAAATTTTAGAGCTGTGGCTGTCGTATTTGAAAATAATTGAGCTGCTAATGAAACATTTTGCCTTTGAGTCTTCTCGCAGTTAAGGTGTTGTGGCCTCAATTTGTGACAAGAACTAATTTCTGACCTGGTATTTGCTATTAAAGCTTTTACAGGATCTTTATTTATTTTTATATTGTCCTTTAAAATAAAACCAGTGTCTATGAACCAGTTCCTTAGTAATTTTAATAAATGGGGAACATCTGCGAAGATATAAACAGGTTTCTTCGTTATAGGATGTTCCGTAAAAGTATTGTCCATAGTAACACCCATTGACTTCCACAAACCTTGATTGCCACTACCACAATCAGAAGTGCAGGCAACTACATTATATTTCACTTCATTTAAGCGAATGATCACATTTTCCAGCAACTCTTTGGTCATTTTCTGGTCAAAACCTATGTATACCGGTTGCTTCCAATTATCGAATAAGCCTCGTGCCATAATGACTTGCACATACGAATGTGGCCCCACAACTTCGTCCCCTTTTTGGTAATATTCATAAAAAGAAGACACCTTCACTTCATCAAAAGACAAGACCGTAGCTCTAAAACGACTAGGCTTTGTTTTACCTGCAGTTTCCATAATGCGTACAACATCTTCCAAGATTCGATTAGTTAAATTTATGTTGGCAGCCCACTGTTGTAACGTAGATAAGGCAGGCAATGTTTCTCTCAAATAAATATAGGAACGTTTGCTAAAATACCTTAAAGTGAAAGCCCTAGATAGTTCTTCTTGGGTCCAACGGGCTTTAGATTTTTTCTTTGAAGCTATATCAACTTGATTTGAAGTTAGAAATTCTTTAAATAAAAGCTTTACTTTTTCTTCAAATCCAACATTATCCTTTTTTATCTGTTCTTCCAAATCAGATATATGCTGCTTTAATAATTCCTCTCGATTCTCATAATCGTCAATCTTTTTTTTCAGAATAATATTCTCCTTTTGTAATTCCTCTATTTTTCTCTTGAAAACATCAAAGTCAGATTGCTTACTTGATGAAGGGATCTCAGAAACATCACATGCATGTGATGCATCAATCTTCCACGATTACCTTCGTCTCTTTTCACATCATTCGCTTGGCTCTTTCTGAACTTTGCTGTTTTTCTTCTTCCCCGCCTGGTAATAATAATGAAGGAATAGCTGAAAAAAATAATAAAATAAAAGGCCTTCTTAGCAACTTTTTAACTTACCATTTTTTTTTTTGCTTCTTGGGGTGTAGTTTCAACAATCTGGCCTGAAGTTCGTCTTCATAGTCGGAAAGCTTAAAATGTTTACTGCATATCCGTTTAGGATATGGACTCCATTTATCTTTACGATGACACTTTCGTACCCATTCCTTTTGAATTTTAGGATCTTTCGGAAAAGTAAAGAACATCAACTTTTCTCCATCTTCCTTTGTAGTTTTCGAATTGTTTTTGCATGTAGCTATACTACAAACAATTCCACCAGGCATCTATATTAACAAATATTTATCAAAACAATTTTTATACCAGATTTATAGCAGAAACACTCACCTTAAAGAAGGAAGACAATCTGATCAGTCTTTATAATAATATAACAAATGTTCGAAAATAATACTAGTTTCTATCGTCACACACACACTTAATTCACAATGAAATTTACACAAGCACTATAAGCAGAAACTAACGCAGTAAATGTATCTAGACTAGCTAAAGTTGTCTCTGGCTAAAGCTAAAAACGCAAACAAATAAAACGTAAACAAACATCTGGCAATCTCGATGACGCGACATCCCCTTGTCACGTCTCTCCCCCCGCCGAGTTACCGTGCAACCTATCTCCTTTTAGTAACCTTGGCACCAGGGTATGGTAGTAGTTGACTCTCGAAATTGTAGTAGATCAGACGTTGGCACTAGTTTTTTTTGATTGCAACACAAAAATTAAAATATAATTTCTGTAATTAGCATAAATAGGAATTTCTGCTAATTTAACATTAAGCCGTGACAGAATGGTTGGAATAAATGTCATTAATAAATACTTCAAATAATAAAAGACCCAATATTGAGCCTTTTTGTCACCCTGACAACTTGATTCTTCTAAAACTACTTTCACATCTGGTGCCCATCACCGGAGCCTATATGAATACTATTTTTTTCATTTTATGTTTATGTATGAACTACGCATTATTATTTAATATTTCATTACTATTTCCTATGCGGCCAAGGCTATGCTGGTAATACGTCATGTTTATTCGAATTGTTTCTTTCCTTATTTATTTTACTGGCTGTCCTAACCCTAAATAGTATTTTTAATTGCTTGATTTTTTATACTAGAAATATAATTATGTAATAAATGTTTTGACATGTTTTAAATCGGTGTTCACCTCATAATGTCTATTCTAGGGCATTTGAGATAGTATGTTGTATATTGCCGATAAATTATACAGTGTGTTTATTAATTTAACTTGGATGTGGGGGAAAGAACTCCAAACGGCATATATAACTGAGTGTAAAATTTACCAAATGGCTAACACCATTTGGAATTGTTGTTTAGCTTCCTTAAGCATATAAAATGTGTTCTTATCTAATCTACACGAAATACGTAATTATGATAATAACTTTATTATTCACCTAATTTGTTGGATTGGCGAAGAAAATCATGATACTATAACATATAGTCCGGTCAATTTGGACAATTGAAATAAAGAAAAGTCCGACAGAGCTGAATCTTCGTAGAGACCTTAGGTTTACCACAAAGAATAAAGTGTCAAAAGTCCCAATCGGTCCCATGTGTGCTAAGGGACTTATTCGGGCCCAAAGGTCAAAATTTTGGGTTTTTTGGATTTTTCTCGAAAACGGTAAGTTTTATCGAAAAAGTACCTCAGAACAAAGTTGTAAATCTCAAAATTCTCTATAAAAATGGTCCTCATATTTTTTTCTCTAAGACCCATCATTTCCCAGATATTGCGCTTGTAAGAATCCCGTTCTACATAATATGCACACATTTCCACACCACCTGTGAGGTAGTGTACTTGGCGCGTTTTTTTTAACGTGGTTTCTAGGCCGAACAGCAGTCATTATGCTATGGCTAATATTTGTGCAAACTAACTTTAAATGATCCAAATTATGACGCTTGTTTTTAAGAATGACTTGTTCCAAAAAAAAAGATAATGATTCGGGAATATCCTTATTTATATCTTCAAACATTCTACCCGGTGGCGGGTACATAGTATTATCAAACGCACAAGATTGAATATCTTCTCGAATAATTTCTGCCGCAGCTTTTAAAGTTTTCCACCGTTTTTCCTTTTCATTCAAGTTTTTGTTATCAGACCAGGCTTGACTTAAAATGTCTTGGTAATTGTCTACAAAACAAATAAATGTTAATTTTCCAGGCTTCTCTGTAATAATAATTCTACTACCATACTTTAATTTCAATCGTATTTTTATAATCCCGTTTTCTAAAGCTACATTTTGGCAAACATTCTTCAATTCATCCAATGAAAACTGGCAGTCATCGCTACTTTCAATGAAATTGAAAATTTCCTCCATTGCAGAGTTTATAGCCTCACTTTGAGGACGACCAATTTTACCACCAGTATTAGGTCTCAGGAAGGTTTTGTAACAACTGTCATGGTATTTAGCGTCAGCAGCGACTAAATCATACTCAAAATTAATACGTGCAAAGACAGCTTTTGACACATCATCAGAACGGTCTTTAGCTAATTTTAAAATGGAATCTTTGAATGTAAGTGGGGAAACTTTATAAATTTTTCGGCGATAATTCTGCGCTTTCTTCTTCTCTGCTTCTTCATCCGCTTCATCGCCACAAAATAAGCAGTGTTTTTTGCAACAAAATCTGGATTCACTTACTCGCGCTCTAGTATGAGGTGGACTTACTTTTGAATTACTGGCCTGTTCTTCCTCACGTTGTCTTTTTGCTGCAGAGATTGAAGTTTTCCGGGTGTATGATTTTCTGCAATCCACGTGAATTGTAACAGACTTTTGACTTCTTAAATAATCAGCAAACTCATCATTTCTCGCGACACTTGCATCGATTAAAGTTGGCATTCCACGACTGACCACAACAGTTTCATCTTCAGTCAAAAGTTTATTACAAATAAAGCAAAATTGTGACATTTTTTTTAAATATTGATCAGCACAAACTACAATAGTAGACGCTTGTAATAAATACGTATATTCACTCGAACTGTACGTTTAACACTAAAAGAAGCAGGTACGTGAACGACACCACACGGACAAAAGAATAGCCAGATGTTATTCAAGGCCATACAAGTAGAAGGGATTCTGTAAGGGACTGGCGGTCTTTTGAGAGTATATTTTCTTAGAATAGTATAATGTATACATGAAAGAGACATAAGTAGACATTTTTACTTGCTTGAGTACCTGAATATGTATATACGTGGCATATGTGTGCATATTATGTAGAACGTGATTCTTACAAGCGCAATATCTGGGAAATGATGGGTCTTAGAGAAAAAATCATGAGGACCATTTTTATAGAGAATTTTGAGATTTACAACTTTGCTCTGAAGTACTTTTTCGATAAAACTTACCGTTTTCGAGAAAAATCCAAAAAACCCAAAATTTTGACCTTTGGGCCCGAATAAGTCCCTTAGCACACATGGGACCGATTGGGACTTTTGACACTTTATTCTTTGTGGTAAACCTAAGGTCTCTACGAAGATTCAGCTCTGTCGGACTTTTCTTTATTTGATCACTATTTTTATGTCTAAATTGACCGGATTAATAAATAATATTCATTAATTTATATTTATAATAATGGTACTTAGTTTATACTCATTTAATGCTTTCATTTTATGCAAGCAATCTAACATATGTATTAGATAATAAATTTTCTTATGTTATAATACACTGCGCTACTTATTTAACGCACAACCAAAAAGTTAACTCAAATTTGACGTTATATATTTTCGACAATTTTTGTTCGTTTTGGTCGATTTTTTTTTCAAATTGTAGGTTTTTCTCTTAGGAATATCACTGTCTTAGTTGTTTTGGTAAAACGAATGATTTTGATATTATACCAGGTGCTATAAAAATTTTATGTTTTTTTCCGAAATTTCAAATCGTCCTGTGGGCTATACAAGGTATTGCAAGTTATTGCAATTATAGCCAATTTAAAGCCTCATGTTTTTTCTACATTTTCTTTTTTTATTCATTTGTTTATCTCTGTTACTTCATAAAATATCCAATTTTTGAGTTGACGTGATTTTTACTAAATTTATTAACTTTCTTTTTTGTCAAGTGCTCATTATTTATTACTCATTATACTGGTTCAATCAATGCCTCATTTTGCGTTCTGTTTTCCTTGATATCTTATAATTTATTGAGAGATGCAAGGTTTTTAGAAGAGAAAAAGGTCTTAAAAGGACAAAACTCAAAAAACATACCTAGAAAAATGGATTGCTTTAATCAATAAAACAACGAATAACAGGAAACAAAACAAAAGTAAATAGAGAATTAGTATCTGGTGTTTCCACCCCTTCCGCGAATGACCTCCCGACATCTTTGGTTCATACTTAAAACCAAAGTTCTAATTAGGTTCTGATCTAGGCCATTCCATAATTCGACTAGGCGTCCTTCCAATTCTTGTAAATTTTGGGGTTGTCGTCCCTCACTTCGTAACCGCCGACCGATAAAATCCCAAACATGTTCAATGGGGTTAAGGTCGGGGCTACGGGCTGGCCAGTCTATGTGATCAATTCCTACTTCTTCAAGATAATTTCTCACGATAAGACTCGTGTGGGGACGCGCATTGTCTTGCATAAGTAAAAAATTGGGTCCTATATAGGGGGCATAAGGCAAAACATGTGCTTCAAGAATGTCTGTGATGTATCTGTCAGAATTGAGATTTCCATTCACAGTTACCAAGTCCGTTCGCCCAGTCAAAGATATTCCGCCCCACACCATGACGGATCCACCTCCATATAAAGTTGTGTGCAAAAAATTGCATTGACTGTATCGCTCATCGGGTCTTCGGTAGACGCGATTACGTCTGTCACAATTATACAAACTGAACCTTGACTCATCAGTCCAAAGAATACGTTCCCAATCTGCTTCCATCCAATTAACATGCTCATTGGCAAAATTCAATCTGGCTCTTCGATGATCTACTGTTAATGCGGGTCCTCGAGCAGCAATCCTGGGTCTTAAATTTGCCTCCCTCAGTCGTCGGCGTACAGTTTGAACGCATATGAGTGGACTACCTGCGTCGTGAAGTTGTGCTCTTAAATGTGTTGCAGTTATAAATCGTTGTCTTACACAGCATTTCCTCTTAAAAAGCGATCCTGGATAGCAGAGGTAACACGAGATCTACCTTGACCGGCCCGTCTGGAATGTTCTCCTGTTTCCGCGTACCTTTGAGTTGCTCTCGCTATAGTTGTGTGAGACACTCCCAACCTTCCAGCTATGCGGTTGTAACTCCACCCTTCACCATGTAATTAATGTAGCTGCCTCAACACATTCATCACGAGTTAAATTTCTGGTTTGGCGTTCCATTATTCACTAATTATTGCTGGACTGTCAACAAAAAACTAATGACACAGTTGTCAGTTTATGACGTGTAATCTTCGATTTCCATAGCTTGCTAGCTGTTTGAGTTGTCCGATAAATGCATTTCATGTGAATAAAAGCATATGGTGTTTCAAAACGGTGTATTTCATGAAGTAACAGAGATAAACAAATGAATGAAAAAAGAAAATGTAGAAAAAAACATGAGGCTTTAAATTGGCTATAATTGCAATAACTTGCAATACCTTGTATAGCTCACAGGACGTTTTGAAATTTCGGAAAAACACATAACATTTTTATAGCACCTGGTATAATATCAAAATCATTCGTTTTACCAAAACAACTAAGACAGTGATATTCCTAAGAGAAAAACCTGCAATTTGAAAAAAAAAATCGACCAAAACGAACAAAAATTGTCGAAAATACATAACGTCAAATTTGAGTTAACTTTTTGGTTGTTAACTCTTTTGTTAACTTCTTTGGTAGTTAGAAACCTGAATTAAGCTGTTTGCGTTTTGAAAATATATAGTAATGTATGTATTCAATTCAGGTTGATAAATATATAGTTTATTGCATAAGGCATTCGTTCTATTGTAACGTAAATAAATTCCGTTCCGTTATATAGCAAATATTTTGAATAATAGTACCCTATTTAAAAGATTTAAAATAAACTTAGCCGTTAGTTTGCCTTTATTCGCAAAGTTTGTAACTTAACTGTTATATTTTCTAAATTCGGTTTGTTAGTGAGTGCTTCAGAAACTACAAGGTACCTACATATGTTTTCTTTTATCTTTTATATATATATATATATATTATGTGTGTGTACTACAGCTAAACCCTAGTAGTTCGAATATAGATTTGCGTACGGATTTAAACGATTACGTCGATTACGAATTACGTCGATTTAAACGACTTATCTTCTCGCTGTGTTTCGCCGTTGAAATAGTAGCTAAAGCTACATTTAATTATATTGTCTTAACACCAGCAAAGGTGCATACGTTGGGTTGGGTGGGCTATGGATACATATTATACAGTTATATTACACAGTATATTAATAGATAAGCTGGAAATATTTGGAATTAGAGGTAATGCTTTACAATACGATTTTAAAATCGTATTTAAACAACAGTACTCAGTGTGTGATAGAAAGGGACAGTAATAGTAAAGTATTAAAATTGGTTATAAAAAGAGGAGTTCCTCAAGAGTCAATATTAGGGCCACTTATATATTTTTTATACCAATGACTTACCTACGAGGCTTAATTATTTCAATTAGGTCAATAATAATTTTATTAATTGAATCTACATCAATCCTATTTTAGTTTATTTTAGTGTTTTTGCATTCTGTGTAGTTTATAGGTGTATTTTGTATTTTCGACCTTCGTGTTCGGCATCCTCGAAAACGAGGGAACAAATTAATTTGCCCGATCTCTCGGCTAAATTATATTTCAACCCCCTCTGAGGGTAGTTTCGAGGGTTGGGGGGGGGGGTAGGGGGAGGGCTGATATGTCCATGATGTTGGCCATCCGAAAAACAAGACGGGGAAACAATTTAGATTTTTTAATGAAAGGTCACGTTAATTCAGTCACTAGCTCTATTAGCAATATTAGCATCATATCAAATTACAGTGGAACTTGCTTATAACGAACCCTCAAGGGAACTAAAAAACCGTTCGTTTTGGCCGGGTGTTCGTTATAGCAAAAGATACGAAATTATGACTTTATTCTTTTGAAATTCCTATCATACGGAAAGGTACCGGGTAAGTCTCTTAAGATTGACAAGGGGGGTGTCAATCTCACTTATCTTTTGCCGATTTAACTCATTCAAAAAAGGAGTAGACACGGTTTTTGATGAATTTTTATAATCTGAGAACAGATATTAAAAATCTCGTAAAATATACAGGGTGGAAAATAAAACATGATTTTTTTTTTAATGGAACATCCCGTATATTTTTAGACCAAAATAATGTCCTTAATTTTCTGAATCCAAAAATGTGTAATTGTTATATAATTACTCCACCTGTTCGTGAGATATTACTAAAAACTTATCACATTACGG
Source organism: Tetropium fuscum (assembly GCA_964058915.1). Classification (NCBI taxonomy): domain Eukaryota; kingdom Metazoa; phylum Arthropoda; class Insecta; order Coleoptera; family Cerambycidae; genus Tetropium; species Tetropium fuscum. The sequence continues at coordinate 120,902 of CAXKVY010018507.1, forward strand.
GTGTCAATTATAAAATAAGAACATCAAGATACCTCTGGAAACAATGCATATTTGCATTGTTTATTTGTTGACAGATGTCATCCAGTTTTTTGTGAGATAGTAGTTCACCCTCTTAGATATTAGCGTAAAAAATACGTAGTGTTCGTAAAGAAGCAAGTTATTTTGAAAATGGTATATTCATTGGAAGAGAGAAAAGAGTTACTTGAAATTTATATTCAGTGCAACAAGAATAAGTCTCTTGCTCGGAGGGAGTATATTAGGTTATTTCGAGAAAGGCTACCTCCTTCCAAAAATAGTTTTAAAAACATTTATGCAAAATTTAGGAATACCGATTCTCTGAGAGACAAGAAAAGGGAAAGGCGAAGAACAAAAACAGGAGAAGACACAGAACTCAACGCGTTATTATATTTGCTGAAAATCCATCCAAATCATCCTATGCCGCAGCAATAGAATTGGATATATCACAAAGAAGTGTAATAAAAATATTACATCGCCATAATTTTAAACCATATAGTATTTTGCCCGTTCAATATTTAGACGACAACAACCTTCAAGACAGGTTAACCTTCTGCAGAGACATACTTGATAGAATAGAGGAAGATGATGAGTTTCTAAGTCGTCTTTTAGACTGACGAAAGCAGTTTTTCTACTGCGGGAATTTTTAACAAAAAAAATGCACATTACTGGGCAGCGGACAATCCACATATTGTAAAAAAAATAATAAAAAAACAAGGATAGCAAACTGTAAACGTGTGGTGTGGCATCCACAAGGATGCTATTGTAGGTCCTGTATTTATAAATAGGCCCTCAAATGCACAACGTTATGTGGATATTCTTCAACATCCAATTGAAAATTATTTAGATAATATTAATTTAGTGGACAACAGATCTGTTATTTGGCAGCAGGATAGAGCACCACCACACTCTGCAAGGAACGTCACCGAATACCTAAACAGAAAATATCCTATTTGGATAGGAAGGCACGGTGTTATACATTGGCCCGCTAAAAGTCCGGACTTAACACCTATGGATTTTTTTCTCTGGGGTACGATAAAACAAGATATATACGAAACTGGGGTTTTTAATAATATGAATGAGCTAAAAGAATGCATACTTGTAAAAATTGAGGAATTAAACCAAAATGGTGATATATTTCAAAGGGTGAGAAGCAATTTTATAAAGCGATGCCAAATGTGTATTCAGAATGGTGGTGGTTACGTGGAAAATATTTAATTACGTTACGTGTAAATAAATAAAATTGTGTTACTCTATTGTGTTACTGTATTAATGTTGACTTTTATTTGTTTTTATTAGGCTTATGTTGTTTATTCTTATTACTCGTTACTGTTATTGTCACCTATATATTATTTATTTATTATCTCAATAAATGGCATTGTTTCCAGAGGTATCTTGATATGTTTTTTGTTTTATAATTGACACCCGTAATGTGATAATTTTTTAGTAATATCTCACGAACAGGTGGAGTGATTATATAACAATTAAATATTTCTTTATTTAGAAAATTAAGGACATTATTTTGCTATAAAAATATACGGGGTGTTCCATTTAAAAAAATCATGTTTTATTTTCCACCCCGTATATCTTACGAGGTTTTTAATATCCGTGCTCAGATTATAAAAATTCATCAAAAACCGCGTCCACTCCTTTTTTGAAGGAGTTAAATCGGCAAAGGATAAGTGAGATAAGGGGGGTGTCTATCTTAAGAGACTTACCCGGTACATAAGTGTACACCTATAATTTTTTTTTAAGTTGGTTCATATTTTTATGTACATTGTATATGCATAATTGTTTATACGCCTGCATAATGCATATGTATATGTAGGATTTTAAAAATAATCGGTAATTTTGGTCTGTTTCTTCCTTTTTTCGGACATTATTTTTTCAATGATCTTATTTTCAATTAATTTCACAGCTTGGGCATATGTATCATCAAAGTCATTAAAACTAACAAATTTGTTTACTATTTCGAGAGCTCTTAAAGCTTCAAAACTTGTAGGCAAATTCATTTCTTCCTCGACTTCATCTGCAGCAGCATCATCATCATCCACCACATGTTGAGTAGATAAAGCAGCTATTTCCTCAATTATTTGGTTGTCAGAAGGGAATTTGCGACTACAACATCATCAATAATTGATATAAATTCATTTAAATCGATATGATCAAACTCAGTAATTGAGTTACTTTGGGCCCAGTCTTGAAGGTTGATTCCTTCTTCTCTTTCCCCATCTTTTTCCTGTCCTGTCTCGTCGCCTTTAAATATGTTACATTCACAGTGAATCTTCGCTTTAGAGACGGCCAAACTGACTTGATCCATTCGTTGATACACTAGCTCCTTCGCTATGTAACTTTGCCCATTTTATATCATATCTGCGTTTAAATCTATCGATCCAAGCTCTAGAGAATTCTGCACCTTCTGCTGCTAGTATTGGCGTTCCTTGATCATTTTTGTATAATGCAGTTTCTTTGAATATTTTAGCAAAATCTAATGCTTTTTGAATGGGATCGGAAATGGGAACATTTTGACTTCGTTTCAAACAAGACCACTTGAGCAAAGATTTGTCTACATGACGACCTGTGCAGTGTCTGCCTAGATAGTGATGTTATATGTCGTTCACTTCTATATTTTTCTCGGTTTGCCCATAATGTCGAAACTGTTGATTTTGATAATTTGTATTACCCACAAATGGCAGCATTTGCAACACCCTCTCCAATTTGGTTGTAATATCGAGTTTGTTGCTTAAGTTTATCGCATTTCTTTTATTTTTCCTGCCGACTCTGAATTCATTATCATCGAATAGCGGATACCGACGCAAGCTACGTGTACACTTATGTATAATCTGTCTCGAACTGTTTATGTTTACACCACCAACATGCAGTGACATCTGGTGCAAATCTGTGTCACGCCACGATTGCTGAAGAGACATTCCCCGATAGTTCGTTATAGCCGATAAATGGATGCGTCTCGTGTTAAAAAGTCCGGCCGTTATAAGCGAGTTCGTTACAAACGATTAAAAATATATGTGGGCTCCGACGGGACTCTCATTTTTGTTCGTTATAAGCGACTGTTCGTTAAATACGCAGGCCGTTTTAAGCGAGTGTCTGCCTATCTAATCTATCCATTATTTGTGTAAATGTTTTTGTTAAATATCTACTGCATCTAATGAGTCTTAAAAATACAGTAATAAATTTCTTCTATATTCCAGCAATTACTGTGAAAAAAATAATATTAAACCATTATCCCAAGCAGATTTTGGAAAAGTAATGAAACAAGTGTATCCCAAAGTGAGAGCTAGAAGATTGGGTACTAGAGGGAATTCAAGATATTGCTATTCAGGATTAAGAAGGTGCATCAAATTAAAGTCGCCCATTTTACCTGACTTAGCAGATAAGCCATTGGTGAGTACTTTTTGTTTTTAAAACGGAAACAGTTGGCACATTTATTTTTTTAGCAAACTCTGAAGCATTTCTTTATCCCAATTGAATGTTTTGATGAAGACGGGTTTAGATAGCTGTAGTAGATGTTTTTATGTAGATAGGGCTGTTTAAAACTGTTTTAATCATCCCCTGATTTGGTTGGTGAAACACGTGTCGGATATAGTGATCACCGTTTTGGTATTTATGGAAAAATATACCGGTGTTCTTTTCTTTTTTTATATGTTAAGCACTTGGTATATGAAGCACATTGCTCTGAAACTATTGGAATTTTTAATGGGATTAACATAATGTAATGTAACCAACCCGGGTCGGCTAAACATAATAAACAGAGAAACACATGGCCGGGGTACGTGATCGTCAAAAGGGGAAATACCTACCCTACGTTGTATTTAATTTAAATTAACCCTGTCCGAGATGCACTGGTTACTAACGAAAAGCGGGAGTTTTGAGATGAAAAAGAATAGACTAAACATTTTAATACACCTACTGATTTATTTAAATAGGTATTCAATTTATGAACAATATAAAATAAATAAATGCCGTACTCAGCCTTGAATTCACGAGGGGAAAGAGCACGGCAGAGAAACCCTCGATCTCTATTCAAAAAAATCGCAGTAATGCTGCTGGCCACTTAGGTGAAAGTAAAATGAAAACTTACAAGGGTTTCCATACTTGTGTTTTAACCTACAATCATTCTCAAGATACAAAAGTGAAGAGTTTGTTGTTAGTTAGCCGACTTTTGTCAGAAGGTACTGAGGTCCCATACGGGAGGCAACCCAGCTAGTAGTTGTAAGGTTTTGGTGCGAAAACGAAGGTCCCATACGGGAGGCAACTAGCGTGTTCGCCCAGGCACGGGAGAAAAGTGTTAATAAATTCAACAAGGCGCAAACATTCATCATCTCATACAATAAGCGGCAATTAAGTCACTGTTATAAGCCCACCCAAGTATGAAAAACCTACTCGTAGTCATGAATGGAACAAAAAGGTCGACAGCATTACTTAGATCGAACTGAATAAAACAAAATGAAATAATCTTAAAACAGAATGAGCTGAACACACTAAATAAACAAGTAAAATGTTCATAGTTTATGCATAACGTATCATAATTATTTTTAGTTCAAAACATAATATAACACGGACAATTTTAATAAAATGATGGCATAAATTCTTGAGATAATAAATTTAATAATAAACATTACAAATTAAGTATATTTACTAACCTGGGAAATTTCACGTCCAACACCAACACACACCAGAGCCCAACTACCTGCTTCCCCATATGCGATCCCTCGTCTCCCTATATCCCGTCTTATCTCAACCACCCCGCACCACGTCTTTCCTAGTGCCTGCTTATACCCTAACCACTTGCTATTTAAAAATCGGTATCTCGTCTTTAAACAAAACAGAGGTCACGACATCGCAAGTTTATTAACTAAATAGGGGATAGGCTCCATTTCAATAATAAGTAACAAAGTATTAAGATTTAATACGATTTGTTTGTATAAAAGTATATCGTTTCTTAAACTTCCTTCATATTTATACAAAATACTCTTAGAAGTACAAGTATTATACTCACTTTAACAATTACTACGAATTACATTAAAGAGAGATACTTCTCAAGAGCTGGTAAATTTGATTAGGTCATACTTATATGATAGAGTACAAGTGGTGCAGTGTTGTGGTTTTCAGTCTGTTGAGATAAAATCTACGTCTGGAGTGCCGCAGGGTTCCAACCCGGGGCCTATACTTTTCAACATATTCATGAATGATATTGTTGACAATTTGAATTGCAACGTAGAAACAAGAAGAGAAGTTTATGAAAATTTGAAAGTTATAAACTTATTACTAGCCTACGCCAAATCTACGAAACTTAAACTTACTACATGGGCAATAAAGGCATCTATAACAATGATATACTTATAACTAAAATGTTTGGAATGATATTGCCTTTAAAAGTTTTGTAATCCTGTTCATGCGAAGCACTCACAATTTTATTTATATTCACTTGACACTTAATTATTTGTTTTGTCTGGAATCGGCTGCTACCTACTGCCCTCTCTCGGGATCCTTTTGAACTATACAGTTGTTACCTTTCTCCGCTCATCTGCCGCCATCTATTATCCTCATTACATTACACTGCATACAGGTTCCTCGACACGGAACCTGGAGATTTTCCAAGCCGTATTCTTGTAATGTATTTTATCTTGCTAATTACCTTACTTTGCATTCACGTGGAGAATATTGACTAATGTATGTTGCATATATTCCCCTATTCTGCAACTATAGACTGCCTGGGAACGCCGCACTTGAAAAACGTAGAACTTTCTACCCGAATTACACTGAACTTTTATTATATCTTCTCGGAAACACTTATCCTTTGTTTAGTACTTGTCACACAAATTATTCAGCTTAAACTTATAAATTATACAATTTTTATTCACCCATTCGGATGGAGCTGCCGCTTGGGACGCTATGTTTTTTACTTCTCCTTGTTATCCGTTCCTCCAGAAGTTCTACTTATTATGAACAACTGAACTTCCTCTTAACTACGAGCTTCTCGTTATATTTTTTTACTTAATGTAGCCAATCATAGAACAGCTAGTATTTATAATTTCTTTGGTTTACCTTTTACAGTCATTATTTACGGTCTAAAGGTTTTACATTTTACATCTGATCTATACACATTATTTATACATCTTTCTCGCAATGTCAATCTTATTTTCATCATAACATAACACTGTCATGTTTGTATCTGGTTCGGGATTAAACTCTCGAAACTGCTTCTTTTTAGCGATGCTAACACAATTTTCTTTTTAAACTAGACATAGTTTATGTAGATGTTGTATTACATAAATTTTATTGCACTGTGTCTATCGCGATTACATGAGACTTGGAGTTTTGCGCTGATATAATAAATAACGATATAAATATAACTAGACACTGACCAATGAGATTCATGATTGCCGGTTGACATTTCTGGTGTGCTGTTGAAGCATATAGAGATGCGTGCGTTGGCAATGTTACTAGAGTTGGGACTTTTTATTTAGCATATAATTTACATTATTTCATTGTTTGATGTTTTTTATAGTTTTTAACCTTTGATTTGGGCTCTAAATATTCATTTATCTCAATAACAAACCTATCTATATGAGACACAAATCTAGGGTTATGTAGACCTGACTAATAAAACAATTTTGACTAACTTTCCGCTTACTAAACTGTTTGATTTTAAGTCTGAATTGACTGTATGAAAACCTGCTGGAAACTCCCTTTGCCAAATTTGGCCAAAATTGTCGCTCTAGCCTTCGTAGGAGCTTTAGGAGGCTGTAGGAGGACCTTTCATCTACTTTAAGTAATACCACTTACTAGGGGTAAAATCTGAACCAATCCTACGGTACCTACTTTACCCCTTACATAATTTCAGGAAATTATTCCCGTACGTTAACGACATCTGGTTACAAAATATTTTAGGTGTTTAATTGTGGGGGCCCGTTATATACACATATGAAGAGGAAAACCCCACAGAAAAACTCTTCTTAGGCTTAAATATTTCATTCTCCTGCTCCTACATGTTATGAAAGTATTATTCTAATATTATCTTCAGGGTAATGCTTGGCCATTTCGCTATTTGATTTGGTTTTGTAGCTAATGAATGGTACTCTTATGAAGTACTGATTTATCAATTTTTGTGGCTTATTAATCACAGATGAAAGTATTTATCAGCCTTCTTGAAGATATGTTGTACTATATTCGCTTTGTTTCCACTTTGTATTGAAAATTATTCTTATCTTAACTTTTAATCAAGATATTATTGGATTGATCTACAATATTTAAAATCTACAACAATTTTTATTGCTATGATTTTTTTATTCCAGTCTACAGAAGCCCCATATACTCAGTCAAGTTTAATTTCTGCTGCATGGTTAATAGTGAGAGAATGGTCAGAACAACAGTTGGGTACACAGTTTTCGTCCCTCCAAGCTTTAGCGTACTATTTAATTTTAAATCATTCAATAGGAACCGGAACAGAAGCAGCTACAAAAATTACATCGGCAGCTGAATCTACGATAAAAGGTACACCTAAGAGGAACAGTTATTGACAGTAAATGAAAGTATTATAATAGTTCAGTTATATCCGAAATATTTATGATATTTCATATCATAATATCATGCGCTGGGAAAACCATTTTAAATGAAATTATTTTCTCTCGTAGCTGAAGATATCAACGGCAAGAGTGGCAATAAACACAGAGAAATGCAACTTCAACTTCAGAGGAAGATTCAGCAAAAAAATGAAGGGAAAGATCGAAAAAGGAAGCTACAGGTGAAAATATATATTGCAATACTATCCCAAACATTGGGCACTCTTCGGTGCCTAATGTTTGTTGGCCATGACTTTTTTTTTCACCTTTTTATGTATCGACTTTCACTCTAATATATCGACTGCATTTCTTGTACTGTAGTCCCCAAAATCGGAGCAGAAACCCAACGGTAAGAAGTCTCGTTCCCAGAGCGTTCCTGCGCCACCTACGATACCCGTGACATCACCTACAGTGCAGCTGGCAGTGAGTGGGGGTATCACCAGCAGTGAGTGCAGTACAGCGAGTAGTAGCAGCACGAGTCCCACTCAGGGCAAACCTATCTGTGATAAATCACTAGATTTCACTCAAGTATCAGCGTTACCTGATTTCAACAGTTTCCAAAAGTCAGTGGCAGATGGTGTACTGGGTAATGGCGGGCAGGTAAAACTTAAGTTTCTTTTTTGTTTCATCAGTCACCGGTTGTTTTGGAATACGATTTTTTGCTCTCAAAATTGATGGATTTGGTAAAGCAATACAGTAGAGTCTCGATTATACTTGCGCGGTTGTTCCTTGCGGCGCATTCTTCGTACTATGCGCTGTTTTTTTTTGTAATTATATTTTTTTTTTTTTTCAATTTTTTTAATTTTTTTTATTTTTATTTTTTTATTTTTAAAATTTTTAAATTTTTAAATTTTTTAAAATGTTTTTAATTTTTTATTTTTTATTTATTTTTTTTGTAATAATTTTTTTTATTTTTAAATTTTTTTTTATTTTTATTTTTTCTTTTTTATTTTTTAAATTCTTTTTTATTTTTTATTTATTTAATGGTGGAAAGGTAAAACTTAAGTTTCTTTTTTGTTTGATCAGTCACAGGTTGTTTTGGAATACAATTTTTTGCTCTAAAAATTGATGGATTTGGTAAAGCAATACAGTAGAGTCTTGATTATACGTGCGCGGTTGTTCCTTGCGGCGCATTCTTCGTACTATGCGCTGTTTTTTTTGTAATTATATTTTTTTTTTTAATTTTTTTAATTTTTTAAATTTTTTAAATTTTTTTATTTTTAAAATTTTTAAATTTTTAAAAAAATTTTTAAATTCTTTTTTATTTTTTAAATTTAAAAAAAATATTTTTTTTTTAATTTTTGAAATTCTTTTTTATTTTTTTTTATTTAATGGCGGACAGGTAAAACTTAAGTTTCTTTTTTGTTTGATCAGTCACAGGTTGTTTTGAAATACATTTTTTTGCTCTAAAAATTGATGGATTTGGTAAAGCAATACAGTAGAATCTTGATTATACACGTGCGCGGTTGATCCTTGCGGCACATTCTACGTGCTATGCGCTGTATTTTTTGTAATTATTTTTTATTTCATTTTTTTAATCTTTTTTTTAAAATTTTTTAAATTTTTTTATTTATTTTATTTAAAATTTTTTTTAAATTTTTTATTTATTGCTGCCACCAGTCTGCATGTATGTACACTCGAATGCATATTGTCATTACTACCTTAAAGTCCAATTTCATTGAACACGTATTTTAGCACCTCTCCTATGTTTCCACAACATTCGAAAATCCGCCTGCCACGTTTTATGCATCCCCGTTTGTGGGCGGAGACTGGCGATCCCATCGCAGACGGTTTCGTTTGCAAATTGGAAATGGCAATATGCATTCGAGTGCGCCTATGTGACCTATGTGTAATTATAATAATGCGCGACGTTTCAAAAAGGAGCGTCTTCATGATCGAGTGTTTGACTTTAAGTCACATGTCAGTGTATTGCGCGTTTCGTGATGGGGTTTTCCGTTATATTGAAGGAAACAAATGTGGGGGCCTCGACCAACAAGGTAGCCATACCGAGACTGCAGCCGCCCCCCTTACAAATAACCACGCCACCCAAGAAGCAACCCAAGCCAGCAAAGTACAAATCGATCCAGCCCAGACTGCAACAATGTGATATTGCGCCGTACAACCCACAGCCGCTAAGCCAAGCGGCTGAGGAAAACAGATCTCAAGAATTACACAATATTGATAGGGTTAAGGAAAGAAAAAATAGTGATGAAGAATGTGATGTCCCCGATTTTCCGCTTACTAGAGAAAGACTTAACAGTGTGAGTAACGTTGAGAAGGATGCAATGGACGAGTATTTAGGTAAATCTTTTTTTTAATGAATTATGAGAATCAACGATTATTTGAAAGTTTTATTATGTCATTAAGTTTTTATTAATGCTACAACTATAACTAGACCAGGGTCGATAATTTTTGAAATCAAAAAAATAGCAGTAGGATGAAACCCATTGGAAAAGGAAGAGAATAAACAAAAATGAAAGGAAATATAATTTACGGGCGATCTGAGGTCGGGAAGTGGAGGGAGTTTTCCCCTAAATACTTTTAAGGGTAAAACCTATGGAGAAAAGTTAAATGGCAAAGTTGTAGGTAATAAAAAGATCTACAACTCTTGTAATTACACTTTTTTCACATAACCTCAAAATTTATGTGAAAAATTCAAGTTTTTGGTTTTTTATTTTTCTTTTTTTTCTTTTACAAAAAAATTTTTTTTTAAAGAAATTTGGTGAAAATGTACCTTTTTATGTCCCAAACACACTTTTTTTATTTAAAATATTTATTTTTTCACCTTAAGTCAAAACTTAATATCGAAAAAGTACCCTAATTTTCAATTGAAAATTCTCGCGTCAAAATATCTGCTTTTTTAGAAAAGTCGGTGGGCTTTTTGTTCGTTGAAATCTCTATTTTCTGATGGTGTAAAAAATATACATTACTATGGTAAATGTTCTCTATAGAAAATGCAAAGAAACGAAAAAAACTCGAGTCCAAAAATGTTTTTTTAGTCTTTATGTACAATTTATTTAATATATATATATATATATATATATATATATATATATATATATATATATATATATATATATATATATATATATATATATATATATAATATATTTAAATATTAAATATATTATATAAATATATTATCAAAAAAAATTACTGCGTGTTTGGGACATAAAAAGGTGTTTTCACCAAATTTCTTCAAAAAAATTTTTTTTTGTAAAAGAAAAAAAAAACTAAAAACTGCTATTTGAATTTTTCACATAAATTTTGAGGTTATGTGAAAAAAGTGGACATACAAAAGTTGTAGATCTTTTTATTGCCTACAACTTTGCCATTTAACTTTTTTCCATAGGACTTGTAGTTTTTCCGGAAATCGAGATAAACCGTATTTTACCCTTAAAAATTCACGCCCCTCCATTTCCCGACCTCAGATCGCCCGTAAATTATTTTTCTTTTCATTTTTGTTATATTCTCTCTTCCTTTTCCAATGGGTTTCGTCCTACTATTGTTTTTTTTCACGTTTTACCATATTCAAAGGCTTCAGCCCTGGTCTAAACACCAACTAACAGTATTTGTCTATTTTCTCATATATTTACAGTGCAGTAATGTATGCATATCTAGCAGTGGTGTGTGGTTGCTAGAAAAAAAGCCTGTCTGTTTTAATATATTGCATTAATGTGTCGGCGATTCCGTGAATTCGCCGTTTTTTGTTTATTACTATCATTAAACAATTAACGACAAAATCGCACCCTTCACGATTAAATCAAACAAAGCGAACGGCAAAATCTCATCCAAAAAACGAGTCGAAAAAAGACTTTTCTAAGAGAGAAACTCCCGCTGAGAGCCCTCGATTTCCAAAATTTCCAAGCCGAAAACGCGGTTGCCCGCTAAGATTCCGTGATTTCGACGTTTTCTGTTTCTTACGATCAGTAAGCAATTAACGACAAAATCGCACCCTCCACGATTAAATCAAACAAGGCGAACGGCAAAATCTGAGCCAAAAAACGAGTCGAAAAAAAAATTTTCAAGCCTAAGAGAGATAAACAAAAAACGTCGAAATAATAAACATAATAAACAATAATAAATAAACAAAAATAATAAACAAAACAATAATAATAAACAAAACAATAATAATAAACAATAGATAATAATAAACAAAGTACCTCGAAATCACGGAATATCAGCATGGCAACCGAGTTTTCGGCTTGGAACATTTTTTTTCGACTCATTTTCTGTCTGAGATTTTGCCGTTCGACTTGGTTGATTTAATCGTTAAGAGAGCGTTTGCCGTTAATGGTTTATCGATAGTAATAAACAAAAAACCTCAAAATCACTGAATATCAGAAGGGCAACCGAGTTTTTCACTTGGAAAATTCGTTTTTGGACTCGTTTTCTGTCTGAGATTTTGCCGTTCGACTTGGTTGATTTAATCGTTAAAAGAGCGATTTTGCTGTTAACGGTTCATCGATAGTAATAAACAAAAAACCTCAAAATCACTGAATATCAGAAGGGCAACCGAGCTTTTCGCTTGGAAAATTCGTTTTTTGACACGTTTTCTGTCTGAGATTTTGCCGTTCGACTTGGTTGATTTAATCATTAAGAGAGCGATTTTGCCCTTAATTATTTATCAGTAGTAATAAACAAAAAACCTCAAAGGCACTAAATAGCAGCGGGGCAACCTAGTTTTTTGCTTGGAAAATTCAGTTTTGGACTTGGTTGATTTAATCGTTAAAAGAGCGATTTTGCTGTTAATTATTTATCGATAATAATAAACAAAAACCTCAAAGTCACTAAATAGCAGCGGGGCAACCGAGTTTTTTGCTTGGAAAATTCAGTTTTCGACTTGGTTGATTTAAGCGTTAATAAAGCGATTTTGCTGTTAATTATTTATCGATAGTAATAGACAAAAAACCTCAAAAATCAGTAAATAACAGCGGGGCAACCGAGTTTTTTGCTTGGAAAATTCAGTTTTCGACTTGGTTGATTTAATCGTTAAGAGAGCGATTTTGCTGTTAATTATTTATCGATAGTAATAGACAAAAAACCTCAAAAATCAATAAATAACAGCGGGGCAACCGAGTTTTTTGCTTGGAAAATTCAGTTTTCGACTTGGTTGATTTAAGCGTTAATAAAGCGATTTTGCTGTTAATTATTTATCGATAGTAATAGACAAAAAACCACAAAATCAGTAAATAATCAGTTCATTATTTATCGATAGTAATAGACAAAAACCTCAAAATCAGTAAATAACAGCGGGGCAAGCGAGTTTTTTGCTTGTAAAATTCAGTTTTTGACTTGGTTGATTTAATCGTTAAAAGACCGATTTTGCTGTTAATTATTTATCGATAGTAATAGACAAAAAACCTCAAAATCAGTAAATAACAGCGGGGCAACCGAGTTTTTTGCTTGTAAAATTCAGTTTTTGACTTGGTTGATTTAATCGTTAAAAGAGCGATTTTGCTGTTAATTATTTATCGATAGTAATAAACAAAAAACCTCAAAGTCACTAAATAGCAGCGGGGCAACCGAGTTTTTTTCTTGTAAAATTCAGTTTTTGACTCGTTTTCTGTCTGAGATTTTGCCGTTCGACTTGGTTGATTTAATCGTTAATACAGCGATTTTGCTGTTAATTATTTATCGATAGTAATAGACAAAAAAACTCAAAATCACTAAATATCAGCGGGAAAGCGAGTTTTTCGGTTGGAAAATTTAGTTTTTGACTCGCTTTCTGTCTGAGATTTTGCCGTTCGAGTTGGCTGATTTAATCGTTAAGAGAGCGATTTTAAGAGAGAGGATGCGTCTCTTTTATGCACCACCACCTTTAAGGTGGTGGTGCATAAACTCAATAGACTAGATAAGACTCGAATACTTTGTAGCGACAGCATGAGAAATATAGTATAGTAATGTATATTTTTTTGTCGTTTAATTCTCAGGTACGAACAATAGTCAGCACGAGGAGGAATTATCGAAATACTTCAGTAACAACAACGCAAATGATGCAGTTGATTCTGATAACACTACGAAAATTTCGACTCTGCGACAGCTGCTCGAGCAAAACGGTATCGTGGAAAACAAACCCATCATACAAAACGTTCTTGACAGTGCGATTATAGCGGACAGGTTACCGTTCCCGAGTACTAGGCTCAATCAGAGTTCGGTACAGATCGGAATGACGTACGTGACTCCCTCCTCGCACCATGGCAATCTGACGAGTGTAAGCAGTACCGTTAAGAGGAGGGTGAGTTTCGAGACGCCATCTTCCGAGGATGCCGTGCCGCCGAGTCCGAATACCAGACGGAAAAATTTTAGTTTCACGCCGATCTCGCCCGGTCCCCAATCGCCGAACGGCATTCAATCTAAATGTTCCAGCACGAATGCCAGTCCCTTTGTCAGCCCTCGCAGTACGCCGATATTACGAACCAAAAGCGGCGGTCATCAAAGCGTGGGGATCGTAAAAAGTGAAACTCGAAAGGCTGTAAAGATAAAGAAGGAATTAGATTTGAGCCTGGAAATACCCAGCGAGACGCAATTCGCGGCCTCGAACTATATGCCAATGTCCGCGCCGGCGAGTCCGATGTTAAACAGCAAATCCGTTCTGCAGAAGTTACTTAATTCGAGCAGTAAAGTGGCCTACAGCCCGGGTTACGCCAACTCGCAAAACGTCTCCATGCAAGCCGACACATCCCACGAGCTTAGTCAGTTGTTCGCTTCCAATATAGAGCCGAGTATGGAGTCGTGCAGGTCGCAGTCCGTGCCGTTGCATCGTATGGTTTCCACTAAGGCGAACGTTCCGATAGACGCGGGCTTCATACCGGAGGCGAACGTACACGCGGGGGAATTCTCCGAGATCGATCCGATACCTGAATCTGAAAGTGATAACGTAAAACGAATTTTACACTCTCTCGACGAGCAAACTTGTGATAATAACAACATCGATTTATTTAATATAGACTTAGCTAACAATCCGTGCTTGCCCGCCTTCGGGCTGCAACTCATCAACAACAACATAGACGTGAACGGCTTCCCTCAGAATAATTTGCCCTTTAACGGCATCCAGACGGATATACCGGTGGCGAGGAGCATGCGGTCGCAGAGCATAGACGTGAATATGACGTTCGACACGAAATGTAATCCGTCTAGGTCCGTTCCCAGCACGCCCTCGTCTTTTCTGCAGAATATGAAACCTCAGATAAAGTCAAACTACAGTCATAATTCTAGATCTTACCCTTCTACACCTTTGAACTCCGACGAGACGTTCACTTATAACATTAACGGGGACTGTCTGTTGAACGGGCAGCCCATTCGTACGGACGACATAGCGGAGAATATGGAGTTCATACAGAATTTCAGTATGAACGGTGACAATAATATTGAGGCGTTGCCGTTACCGCACGAGAAGAATTTTAACATTGACGGCCATGATTTCGCTATCGTCGAGAACGATCCCTCCCTTATGGATGACAACTGTATTTTACTCGAGCAGAATTATAGTAGTAACATTAACTAGTTGCTTTTTATTATTATTATTTCGTTTCAGGGACACGTTTCGTATGCCATATTTCTACTATCATCGCTTAATCCCGCGCGCCACTGTTACCAAGTTACCTTTAACTTTAAGAGCCGCTGAAGGCCGATTTGAATAGTGCGTACTACGCCTTGTATTATGCCTGAACTTTAAATCGCATCCGGTATGAAATAAATATTGGCGAGATTTTGATTAAGAAGGGGGGGGGGTTGGTGGATTTGGGCAGGTGCTGGTGCTCTGAGTCAATATTGCTTGAAATTCATAAAAAATGCTCGTTTTGCAATATTGTTTTTCAATATTGCAATATTGATTTTGGTAAATTGGTTAAAAAAAAAAGATAACTTGTCAATGTTGGTTGACTGCTCCTACGCCTGCTTAAATGAACATTTAAATTCCAATTAGGCCTAACTTTAAATCGCATCCGTTATGAAATAAATATTGGCGACATTTTGATTAAGGAGGGGGTTGGTGAATCGGTGGATTTGGCCAGGTGCTGGCGCTCTGAGTCAATATTGCTTGAAATTCATAAAAATTGCTCGTTTTGCAATATTGTTTTCAATATTGCAATATTGAGTTTGGTAAATTGGTTTAAAAAAAGAAGATAACTTGTCAATGTTGGTTGACTGCTCCTACGCCTGATTAAATGAACATTTTAAATTCCAATTAGGCCTAACTTTAAAACGCATCCGTTCTGAAATAAATAATGGCGACATTTTGATTAAGGAGGGGGTTGGTGAATCGGTGGATTTGGCCAGGTGCTGGCGCTCTGAGTCAATATTGCTTGAAATTCATAAAAATTGCTCGTTTTGCAATATTGTTTTCAATATTGCAATATTGAGTTCGGTAAATTGGTTTAAAAAAAAAAGATAACTTGTCAATGTTGGTTGACTGCTCCTACGCCTGCTTAAATGAACATTTAAATTCCAATTAGGCCTAGCTTTAAATCGCATCCGGTATGATATAAATATTGCCGACATTTTGATTAAGGAGGGGGTTGTTTTTAGAAAAAATATTAATAAATACTAATCTGAAGATGTCGTTGAAAATTGAGTTTGCAATAATTCGCGTAGAGATTTGTATGGACAGCGAAGTGGTATATACAGGGTTCAAAATAGAACGGAACTCTGTTCCGGTTCTTAAAATATATATTTTATTTGTTCTGGTTCGTGAAAAATTACTGGAACACTGTTCCGGCTCACATATTTATTATAGATACTAAGTTTGAAATCACATATTATAGACCAGGATGGATAATTTTTGCAACCAAAAAAAATAATAGTAGGGTGAAACCCATTGGAAAAGGAAGAGAATATAACAAAAATGAAAGGAAAAATAATTCAAGGGCGATATGAGGTCGGGAAGTGGAGGGGGTCAATTTTTAAGGGTAAAATACGGTTTATCTGGATTTCCAGCAAAACTACAAGTCCTATGGAAAAAAGTGAAATGGCGAAGGTGTAGATAATAAGAAGATTTACAACTTTTGTATTTACACTTTTTTCACATAACCTCAAAATTTATATGAAAAATTGAAACAAGCGTTTTTGGTTTTATTTTTCTTTTCAAAAAAATTTTTTTTTAAAGAAATTTGGTGCAAACCTTTGGTGCAAAAACTTGGTTATTTGAATTTTTCACATAAATTTTGAGGTTATGTGAAAAAGTGTAACTACAAAAGTTGTAGATCCTTTTATTACCTACAACTTTGCTATTTAACTTTTTTACATAGGACTTGTAGTTTTGCCGAAAATCGAGATAAACCGTTTTATACCCTTACCTTACCCCCTTCCACTTCCCGACCTCAGATCGCCCGTAAATTATTTTTCCAGTATACCAGAACTTTTGAGCGTGGGTGCACTTACGAAAAGTGTGTATGTTCACTGTGTGTCTGTCTGTCGATTGTTTTTAGGCGTTCATTCATACAGTAAGAGTAGTTTATGTATTGTATTGTGGTCGTAGTTGCAGAACATTGAGTTTGGTAAATTGGTTAAAAAAAAAAGATAACATGTCAATGTTAGTTGACTGCTCCTTCGCCTGATTAAATGAACATTTAACTTCCAATTGAGTATTATAACGAATTTCGGTCATCATCATAGAGACAGATTTACATTAGCAAAAAATAGTTGTCCTATTTTTCTTTGCTCACGACACTACTTTTTGCAATTGCGAAAAATTGTATTCGGTTTTTTTGGAGCAGGTGGGATTTAATTAGCTCCAAAGTATTATCTATTAATTTCCAATCCTAATCTTCTGGGTCCAGTCACGTTTCTTAGCCGAGTGTGGTGTTTTCTAGCCAAAATGGAGGTCTTGAAGTATATGTTGTATTTTCCTTGAGTGCACACATTGGAGAATTATTAATAAATATTAATCTGAAAGTTAAGTAAAAGTGATCCTAGATATTCAGGGTAGTGAGTGAAGTACTTTTAGTTACTGTTCCTAACCTAGAACGTAAATGCGACATATTAACGCGCTAAATTGAGGTAGCATTTATTAAAAAAAAAATCTGTTATCATGAGAATTAAAAATTATCTCAGTCACTAGTGGGAACCATTACGAATATAGCAACGTATTCGTAATGTCCAATTATGTTGATTTCTCCCAGTGATTTGTGTTGTCCAACTCGGCCTGACGGCGTCATTGGGCAATTTCACGTCGCTTGCAGTAAGTACTTTTGGCACTTGTTGCATAAATTACTATTAATTTCAACCGAGCTCAAATAAGGAGGAGGTTCTCAATTCGAATGTTTTTTTTTTAAATTTGTTACCTCAGAACTCCACCATTTATGAATTAATTGTAAAAATTCTTCATTTATTGGAGAAGGGGTGTTTTCAAGACGGTCCCATTTTAGTTCTATTGGCATGGGACCTTGGATTGCGAAGATATACCAGAATAAATGGCGAATGCGCCGGTCGCAACCCTAATTTATAGATATTTAAATTAATTAAAAAAATATTTTCCGGTCAAAGTGTGAAGCTGAAAACCATTCTCGAATAAACTTAATCATCATAAAAATTAGTCCAGCCGTTTAAGCGGAGTTCAATGACAACACACGGACGGAAGAAATCGTCTCTTCAGAATGTTTAAATAAATAAGTTATTTATTTAATTGATAGTTTATACTTGAATTTACTCTCAATACCTATCATTCTCACAGCGACACTTTTATGGGAGATTAGTTTTGACAGAGAACTCACATTGATAGAAAACGCTTATCTAGTCTATTTATAATACTATTAATAGTACTATTTATAATTGTTTTGCCTGGACATATTGATATATATATTTAAAAAATGCACTGAAAAGTAAAAAATAAAATAATTTTAACAAAAAGACAAAAGCGAATAAGGTCAATGCGGGTAACTGGGACCCGATTTTACATCATTTTTGAGAAAGATTACCTACCGTGTAGGTTTCAATCATTTATGAGCTTTCAGCTGCACAGCAAGTCTCCTGGAGGTTTAGCTGACTTGGCACATGAGTGAAATTGAAATCTGACTGCCATGTTTTGAGTCGTTATTTTTTATTTTTTTGTTGACAATGTGCCCAGTTACCCCAGCCATTGGGGCAACTGGAATCCATAGGTGTAAGTTAGTAGGAAAATGCATTGAGGATTATGTGGGGCAACTGGAAGCTATTGAAACATGCGTTCAGTAAATACACCAAATTTCATTTTTTTATCTTTGAAACTAACAGAAATATGGGAGATGTATTAATAGAGTGTCCATTCTTACGAAAAGTTTTTATAAAAAAATGCTAAATAATGCTATACAGTGCTAAAATATATATGTTAAAATAATAATATATTTCTTACTGCACTAAATTAAGTAAACATACATAGAGAGAGAGAGAGTAAAAAAATGATTATTATGGATTTATACAAGTAAACTTTAAACTTAAACAAAACTTAACAAAATTTGTATAATACATTATATCAATATAAACGTGCCTATGCATTAATTATTCATCAAAGGTGTCACCGTCATCAACAAACATAAACTTGCCTCTTTTATTTACAGGTTTGGACAATTTTCTCACAATTCGGTCTTTTGTAATATTGACAGTATCGGGTACATTTGGAAAGACATAAAAATCATTGTTCTGTCTAAGACAAGAAACTTCAAAATCTTTAGAATTTATTCGAGTGACTTGACATACAAAATTCTTTTTTTTTCCTTTTTTTGTATCTTTGTCGTAAATGAAACTACATAGAAGAAAGTCTGTTACTTCTACATGCTCACTGAGATTTTGTGGAATATTTTCTGGAGAGCAGTTATTGGCTGCATTCATGCCAAATAGCTCTTGATTCAGTGAGTCATCATTTTCGTTAATGTTGTTATTTTGTGTTTCATCTTGTAATGATACGCTACTTTTCGGTAATAATTCATTGTTTTCCTCCATGTAAGAGAAATTCTCATCTACTAAGTCATCATTCTCATCAATGTAATTATTTTGTATTTCCGTTTCTAATGATGAGTCTGACGATTCTGAGGAGGATCTTGCTCTTTTTCTAGCTGCACTGTATATTTTCTTTTTCTCTTTTTGTTTCGATTTTGCACTAGAAGTACTTTTACCTTTTGCTTTTAGCTTTTGTTTCTCGGTTAAATTATTAGCTCTCTTCGCCTCTTTAATTTTCTTCTGTTCCTCTTCCTGCTGTTTTTGTCTGAAATATTCTTCTGTGGTTATAATTTCTGCGCCTACACAAATTCTTCTTCTCGTTGCTTGGGTAGTTTTTACTTTCTGATCATCTTTCCCTTTAATTAACAGGCAGGCTAAAATTTCTTGAAAAGAGTTTGCTTCCAGGCCTGAATTTTTATTGGAAGTACCAGGACCAAATTCTATATCCACTTCAGTATTAGTCTGGTTTGAAGTCGAAGGCGCAGAGCATAATTCAATGTTGGGTGTCTCAATTTCTTTTTGGTGTGAAATGGACGCTTCAGGTGCTGGTATAATATGGACGGGTTCAACATCTTTCTGATGGGTATGTCCAACCTCGTCGTTTGGATTTTCAATGGATTTATCATTTATAATAATAGGGTTAGTTAATACCATTTCAGGGTTAGTTTTCTCTTTCTTATATTTCAGGAAGTCCGATTCCAGAAACACCTTTTGTGAAATTTGAAGGCGATCAGGGCCACTTAATGCTGAATTGTATATACCTGTTGCTTTGAAAGCATTAATGATATTGCTAATCGGCCATGATATTGCTAATGATATTGCTAATCCATACTCTTTGTTAAGAACCTGAACAAATTCACTCTTCGGAATCCTTCTTCTGGGATTAGCTCTTTGCCATTTACATAAAGTTTTATCCCATTGACTTTTCATTCCCCTAAAAACTCCTACATCTAAAGGTTGTAACATGTGGGTAGAATGAGGAGGAAGTTTAAGAATGGTGATCCCGTTATTAATTGCTTTTCTTATTAAATCACAAGATATGTGAGAGACATGTCCATCCACTATTAGAAGGATTGGGCGTTCATTTGGGATATTAGGCAAAAAGCATTTTTCGAACCACCTGGAGAAAATTGTTATCGTCATCCAACCTTTTTCGGAAGTTGCGAAAGCTGTTTTGTCCAAAGGATCAGCTTTTTCAGGAATCATAGATTCCAGAACATTCTTCCACTTGAATATGGTCAATAGCGGCAGTTTTTGGCCCGAAGCTGAGCAACACATCAACACACTAGTATTTTCTCTGCCACATGTGGATATAGTTCTGGTACATTTAGTACCAACCTTTCCCAAAATTTTGGTTTTGAAAGGATCACTCCAGAATGATGTCTCGTCACAGTTGAATATGTGGCCAGGTCTACTTCCTATATTTAGATCTTTAATAGTTTTTTCCAGTAAATCAAAAAACCCATAAATGGTCCAAGGATTTTCTTGTTTCTTCCTTGCTACCTCGACTCCTTGTGGTTTTTTAAGTGATAGCTTTTGACGTTTACAAAAATTTAGGAACCATTCCTCTCCTGGTCGGTCATCTTTAAATCTTATGGCCAGCTTATTTTTTTTTATGTAGAACTGAACTAATTCTAATACTTCTTCTCTGGACAATCCATATCCCCAGTCTTGCATTTGTGTCAAAGTCGCAGCTAATTCTTCTTCGACTTTGGCATCCATCGCTTCCTTTCCTCCTCCTCCCTTTCCTTGTTTAGAAACTATCCCTTTTCCTCTAGTGCCGACCACATAGTGTCTCAATGTTGATTTTGGGATTCCATAAAAACGTGCCGCCCCGTAAATGGTTTTATTTCCATTAATCACATCGTCAGTAGCTTGCTTTAGTGCATCTTTGCTATATGCTCCTCCATCGGCTCCTTTATTAGTTTTTCGTTTGTAATTCCGAACCATATTGATCCTATAAGAAATAAAAGAATATTATTGAGACACCGGGATAAGTGGAATTTAAGTTCCAGTTTCCCCAAATTATTATGTTCCAGTTACCCCGATACAGATTTTTTACGGGGCAACTGGAACACAACATTTACAAATTATGTTTGGATTTCTAACCTTAAAATATTGACATACTATCTTTAACGTACCATTTTCTAAGCATACAAAGTGATTTTGACTAAATTTGTTCAAAAAAGTACTTACCAGGGGTCAATGAGGAAAAAGGTGTTACTCGTTGTACAAGCTAGTTCGTTAACACCAACAAACTTGTGTTTTTTCAATAAAAATTTGAGCACTCAGAATAACAACACCCAGTGGCGGCTCGTGATGAAATGAAACGGGTGTTCTGCAAATATTTACTCACCTATTTTTTGAAAGTCAATTCAATCCTACGATCCTTCATAGAAGCAAACCTATATAACATTCTCGTTGAAGTCAACAATTTGTGAAATAATTTACTTATAATTATAAATAATTCAATTATTATTTATAATTATAATAATAATAATTTCGGTTTTGAGAGGTTTCAGCTTCATGTCATCGCAGCGTCAGTTCAAAGTTCAAAGGCCCCACAAAACTTTTTGCAGTTTAAAATTCTTGACAAAACGTATCTATTTTTGTCACATTATTTATCATTATGCTTTTGTATATTTATCCAATAAGCTGAATCTAGCTGCGCTTAAATATTAGTTGTCTCTAATAAAGCTAATTCCATTGTATGATGTAGATAGCCTTTGGAGTTGTCGTGCTTTTTAATTTTTTCAGTTAAGTGCACTAAATCTATCACCCCTACCTCCGACTACGTCCTTGATTTATCGCCGTCAAAAAGTAAACAAGGAAAACAAAATAACGCATGTTTTTTATTGCACCCACAAATCCAATTGTTCTTCGAATAAATGTCTCTATTAAATTGACGTTTATATGCTTTTCCGCGGCTAACACCTGCAGTCTCAATAACAATATCGGGCAATTGCCTACCTTTTAAATCAATTTTTTCTTCGTGAAAGTATTTAAAAAATCGCCTCACATGAACTAAATTATAAACTAAATCCATTGTCACTATCACAGTATATAAATATTAATAATTAGTACAAAAAATCACTACACAAATTCACAAAACAGTATTTAAAATATCAAATTAATACGAAATACCAAATAGGTACGGTACGATTTACGCCCGCCGATTTACGCTTCTACGAGTAAACATCATGTAAAAATTCACTCATGCTGCCTTTGCTGGAAAGAATGCAGCTCACTGACCGTGTAAACTCGCGCATTGCGAGCGTCAAGTGTGGATTGTCGTGGCCCAGTTCAATGTACCGCGAGACTCAGATAAGTCATCTGGTCTACTACCAATAGAGGACGGCGAGCAGAATGCGATTTTAACGCAAGCACGATGGCTCGGCACAGCGGCCAGCGTCGGCGGGCGTGGGATGCGATTTAACTGCATCAACTAACCAAATTATTTTATTAATAAATTTTAGTAATTATTACGCCGCGAAAATATACAAACATCTAATTTTTTGGCAGTTCTGCAGCTCTGCAGCACCTATACACCAGCCGCCCCTGACAACACCACATGTAATGAACGCACTGGAGGCTAAGCAACCGCCACTTTCTAGGCGGGAAGTTCAAAATGATTAATATGAAAGAAATAGACATATGGCCCAGTTACCCCGGTGTCCCAGTTACCCGCATTGACCTTACAATAAAATATATTATAAAAAAATTCACTAAAAATTAAAAAATAATTACGTTATTTTGCTAGTATTACTACTTAGAACACATAACAATCAATTTGTTAGGCCAATCAATTTATTAGAATACAATCAATTTATTATGCAATGATTGTTATTTTTGGAGTCGGTACCAGACAAGGTTTACCAAAGGTATATGGAAGTATAAGTCGGCTGGCACCGATTCCAACCGACTCCAAAAATAACAATAATTGTATAATAAATTGATTGTATTCTAATAAATTGATTGGCCTAACAAATTGATTGTTATGTGTTCTAAGTAGTAATACTAGCAAAATACCGTAATTATTTTTTACTTTTTAGTGCATTTTTTTAGAATCGATTTCATTGAAGTCACTTTTATTCAAGTTTCGAAAATGTACGTTATAATAATTGACCTTCATATACATATCCACTAAATGTAGGCATATCCAATATTTCTAATTAATAGAAACTGTCAATTATCTTTATTCAAAGCGATCAGTTTAATTTCCTTATTTTGTTCAAAGCACCTACGGATGGCGAATATTTATGAAAAGTGTTGCGTATTCATTAAGTCTGATAGTAGAAATATGGTATTTTTAGTCAGCTAAAAAGTGATTTATTCTTAAAAGTTTTTGTTTTTATGTTCTAAACAATAGGTAGGTTTTATGAAATTTTAAAATTGTCAAATTTTACAAGATTATCTGTGATAAATTATATTTGGAATATTAGAGGCACTAATAATTTCTTTCTAAATGTTTTAATTGTTTTTTTTTAATGCAAGTTAAAATAAATTTTATTTTTATTTGGATGACTGTGAGAGCGTTCTAAAATTATTTAGTTCCTTTTTCAATTATTATGATCATATATTTTTATAAGATTAAAGGTTTTATAGTAATTTTTAAATTACACAAATTATATCAATTGTTATTATGTACTATGTATTTATGTGTATTATTTCAAATAACAACTAATTTGAAATTTTGTATGTGTGCTTGACGACCTGCAATTTTATTGTTTCTCGAGTTCTAAATTTTCAATGTTGTTGCATATATATTTAATAGCAGTTTTAAAGAAATCTCCTAAATTTTATATATTATTTGTTCCATATGGAAGAATTATAGACCAGGGTCGATAATTTTTGAAGCAAAAAAAATAATAGGATGAAATCCATTGGAAAAGGAAGGGAATATAACAAAAATGAAAGGAAAAATAATTTACGGGGCGACCTGAGGTGGGGAAGTGGAGGGGGTGACTTTTTAAGGGTAAAAAACGGGTTATCTCGATTTCCGGCAGAACTACAAGTCCTATGGAAAAAAGTTAAATGGCAAAGTTGTAGGTAATAAAAAGATCTACAACTTTGTATTTACACTTTTTTCACATAACCTCAAAAATTTGTGAAAAATTCAAATAACCAAGCTCTTGGTTTTTTATTTTTACAAAAAAAAATTTTTATTTCCCAAACATAATTTTTACAAATTTGTTTTAAAAATTTTTTTTTTTTGTAAAAGAAATAAAAAACCAGAAACTTGGTTATTTGAATTTTTCACATAAATTTTGAGGTTATGTGAAAAAAGTGCAAATACAAAAGTTGTAGATCTTTTTATTACCTACCCTTTTCCCATAGGACTTGTAGTTTTGCCGGAAATCGATTTTTTACCCTTAAAAAATCACCCCCTTCCACTTCCCGACCTCAGATCGCCCGTAAATTTATTTTTCTCACTTTGTACCATTTTCAAAGCCCTGGTCTATAATTATATTTTGTAAGTTAAATAAGTGTCCTCCAAAATAGATTTTTTTAAAACTCCTATCAAGTACACTGTAAATAGCGATATATTATTTGGCTTTGTGGGATTTTTTGACTACAGTTTTGCACTGATATGTATAAAGGTGGTTTTTGCCCCTCGCCTAATAACCTGTGCCTAGCTTTTTACAGCATAGCTTGTAGAATTTTTAATACATCCAGAAATGGAAACATTTTATTGGCCAGATTTGTTTCTGCTTTATAAATCTGCTTCTAAAAAAAATTGGCAGTGGAAAGTAATACAGGAAAAATACAGGGTGAAATAATGTGTTACTGCTTAATGTACCTAAGACCTTTGAAAATTCATGGTAGCCTTGCATTCTTTTGTTGCAAAAGAACAGGATTAGCAAGTAAAGCATTAGTTGTAGCTTATAATAATTGGAAAGGTTGGTGCAATTTTTTTTCGGCAACTGTTTGGGTATTTATTATTTGGGGTATCCAAGTAATGTTTGCTGGCATTTATGAGCACATTTTCAATATTCACAAAATAATAGTCCGAATATGCGCGAATATACACTTTTTTTCTACACCATTTCAATATGTTTCACTTACTCTTTTTGCTTGTGCAAATATGCCATGAATTACTACTTAACACAGTGGATTATTAGGTATTAAAATGAATCATAAACAGAGCTGGCTTAATTTCAATACGCTTAATATTAATGCTTCAATACGTGGCAGCAATGAAATGCAAACTGCCGTGCGGAATGCACACACACCAGCTAAAATAAGGTCAACAAAGCTAATTCCGCCATATTCCAGTGAACTGGAACACATTCAAAGTTATGAGGCATAACAGATTTAAATATACACATGACTTTCAAATTGTTATGTTGAGGTAACTGCTAAGGACAACATATGTGGTAACAGCATTCAATGTGTAATATCTATTGTGTTGAGGATCGCGTTATGAAAAGAACTATCTTGGTGTTGCACAAGAGCGTATTAATCTTCACTTTATTTTTCTAAGGGATATTTTAACACTGCGGGTTTTTGGATTTTATATAAACAGTTTGTGAAGATACTATTCGTGGACCATACGAAGGTAATATTTTATTAAAACCAGTGTGTATGTAGCCTATTTCCAAGGTTTTCAGGCTTTTATATGTGCCTGTTCATTGCAAAAGAATGTGCCATCGAGCACCTAGAGCAGTTCTTAAATAAGCTTTTAATTCCTCTCATACGGTGGATCAATACCCAGGCAGCAGAGTGACGTCACATGACGTCTCATTCACGTTGATTTGTAGTGTAGATTGTCATTCGTCAATTGTCCCCCAAAAAGAGACGTGTTTTAAACGTCTTCTTTTACACCTATTAGCGACGTCATCTAAACGTCTAATGTACGTCATATATGCGGCTATTATGTAAACAAACGGAAAAGTAGTATATAGAACTTTCATATAATGCAAAAAGTACACTATCTTTGCTTAATATGTATTGTGGATTAATTTTTTGGAAGAAAAACTGAAAAATGTAAATCATTGGTTT
Source organism: Tetropium fuscum (assembly GCA_964058915.1). NCBI lineage: Eukaryota > Metazoa > Arthropoda > Insecta > Coleoptera > Cerambycidae > Tetropium > Tetropium fuscum. The sequence goes on from CAXKVY010018507.1 coordinate 147,415, forward strand.
CGAAAATTGATTATTTATTATGCAGGTGTACTACTGTTTATACATTTGGAAGCTTATAGAATCTGTTTATTTATTAACTCACAGCCTAACTTTCATCCATGCTCCCAATTACGAATTATACGAGGAAAAGAATAATAAAAACAAGCCGTCTACACATTATCTAGTTTGACGTGAAAATGACATGTTTAGATGACGTCATTTCGATGTATTGTATATTGTCAATTTTACGTCGTTACAACGTTATTATATTGGTGAATTCGACGTAATGGGTCACGTAAATATCACGGGAAAATGACGTCACTCTGATGTCTGGGTAATAGGTCCATGAGTAGGTCAAACGTCCCACATGTAATTCTTAAATTCTTATAACAATACAATGCTTGGTTAGTTACCAAGCTGTTGTCGCTCTAAGTGTGCTGAAAAAAAAACAAGAAGAAAAAGACCTTGAACAAAAGGAATACGTTGTCTTTGTGCAACAAGATATATGACGATGCAACGTATCTATTAAGGTGCGTATCCACCAAAGGAACATTGAGGAACTTTTTGTGACCATATGTTGCTATTTGCTTCATAATAATCAAACTTCAGGCAACACAAGGAGGAGACGTTCTGTCTCGACCGATTGTAGCAACATTTAATGTTTTGCGTCTCGTTTAGTTATTTCTGGAAATACAGTGTGTCTCCGTGAAAGTAACATCAACATATTATGTTGGTATTAGATATTTTATTTGAAAATGTTTGATGGACAAGACCGAGTCTTAATGCACATTTCTTAAAATAGACCTGTCAAATAGTACAGTCGAAATGGCTACAATCGCAAACTAACGGCTCGTTCTGATTTTTTATGTTGTTAGGACCACTACCAGTAGCGTATATATAAGTTTGTAGCTTCGAATGATCTGTGTTAACTTCATAGCACTCGGAAAACCGGGAAATTTTACAGCCCTCCAAAAATTGGCGATTTTTCCAAAGTGAAATTTTAACATTTTGTTCTTGAAGAAAATTTTACGGGTAAAGTCATAGGGGAAGATGCAGCGAATGTAATTAGCTTCAATTTAAGCACTGAACTTCGTCCGTAGGTCTGATAGCTTCCTCACAATGCTTAAAAATCGTACTTACATCTAATTTCTTCACGCACGTAAATTTACGTTATTACTTATTTAGACAAATTTTACTATAATGCGACACATATACAGATCATACATATAACCACGGTACATACCGGGTTTTTACAGAACACGACTACAGATAGCATTATAATGCGTTAGACCAGAATAAAACTATTTTAAAGAAGCTAGACAGGATCTATATCTCCGCTGATGCAATACTGGGGCAAACGGACCACCTAAAAATTAAATAGTGGGGAGGAGTGGGTGGTATTCAGCACGCTATTGGTAAGCGATACCCTACGCTTACTAATAACCTGCTGAATGCCACCACTCCTCCCCACTATTTAACTTTTAGGCGGTCCGATCCCAAATTCACTTTTTTGGTAAATAACGCCAATTTTTGGAGGTCTGCATCTTGGTAAATATTGTACCTACGGAGCTGGTTCTGGTCTCGAATTGTAGCAAATTTAATCTACTTTAAAATACGTAATAAAATGCTTTATGAGCAAACGCATAGTTCTTTAGAGTCAGTGATTTTTACGATGAGCCACTTTTAGGTTGAACTAGATATACTATGAAAGGAATATTAAGGTTAAGGAAAAATGATTACAACAGGGACGTGCGGTGAACTTTTAAGTAAGGGAAGCAATTTCTAAAAACTAACTTATATTGTTTACTATGTCTTTTTACAGCTTTATGCAAATTGTTTAAATTGGAAAACCAGTTTTATTCCATAGACCTTTTTCATTTTCAGAAAGTAAATGGTGCCGACAAAATAATTTACTAATATTTTCACACCCTATTAACCATTTAAAGAGTTCGTAATATTTTTCCGGATAAAAATGCTTAATACAGTTTTTCGTGGTGGAATTTTTCGTAGTTTTGCCCTTCCTTTAGTATTTAATTTACAATTATCTGCGAAGGAAGCTAATGTTATAAATACCTTTATTATTAAGACACACCTGGAAACACACACACAGATAGCCGTTAAAACTGTATAAACTTTAGTTTCTCTTGTAAAAAAAATATATTTTATTAAAAATTCTAAAAAAAAATTTAAAAGTTACTGTGATGGTTTCAATCGTCAGAAGAGCTGTATTAACTGTAGAACATATTTTACAATCAATTTTCTATTATTAGACCAGGGTCGATAATTCTTGAAACCAAAAAAAAGTAATAGGATGAAACCCAGTGGAAAAGAAAGAGAATATAACAAAAAGGAAAGGAAGATTATTTACGGGCGATCTGAGGTCGGGAAGTGGAGGGGGTGAGTTTTTAAGGGTAAAAAACGGTTTATCTCGATTTCCGGCAAAACTACAAGTCCCATGGAAAAAAATTAAATGGCAAAGTTGTAGGTAATAAAACGATCTACAACTTTTGTATGTACACTTTTTTCACTTAACCTCAAAATTTATGTGAAAAATTCAAATCACGGTTTTTTTTCTTTTACAAAAAAAAATTTTAAAAACCATGTTTAATCATGTATCTAAACATAATAATTAAAAAAATTTAATAATAATAAAAATAAAAAACCAAAAACTTGAATTTTTCGCATAAATTTTGAGGTTATGTGCAAAAAGTGCACTGCAACTTTTGTATTTACACTTTTTTCACATAACCTCAAAATTTATGAGAAAAATTCAAATGTTTTTGGTTTTTTCTTTTACAAAAAAAAATTTAAAAAAAAAATTGGAAACACCTTTTCGTGTCCCAAACACACTGTAATTTTTTTGATTTAAAATATTTATTATATGCTTTTTCGATATTGTCAAAATAAAGTGAAAAAATATATATTTTAAATCACAGTGTATTTGGGACATAGAAAGGTAAGTTTTCACCAAATTTCTTTTAAAATTTTTTTTTTGTAAAAGAAAAATAAAAGCCAGACTTGGTTATTTGAATTTTTCACATGCATTTTGAGGTTATGTGAAAAAAGTGTACATACAAAAGTTGTAGATCTTTATTACTTTTTATTACTGTACTTTTTATTACTCATTTAACTTTTTTCACATAACGAGAGGTATAAGCGGTTTTTACCCTTAAAAACTTCCACTTCCACTTCCACTTCCCAACCTCAGATTGTCCGTAAATTATTTTTCCTACTATTATGTTTTTTCACTTTTTACCATTTTCAAATGCTTCAGCCCCGGTCTATATCTATATTAGTGAGTCACAATGAAAAATAGAAACTCTACATATGATTGTTTAATGGGACCATCCATCATCTATTTTAAAATTTAAGTTCTAATTTTAAGAAAAATAAATGTCAGACGAGCTTTTTTAATGAAACATGTGGATGCACTTTGCCAGCAAAAAAAAATACATTATAATAACCATAAGGCTATTACTTTGTTACATCATCCTTCCTAATTAAATGCTTGTATAGGCCTTTCCCTCTGTATTACTAAAATGCTAACTATGCGCTATTTTCCCGTTGATTATGCATCACAAAATTGCACTTTACTAACTTGACTGCCCACGATAGGTTTTAATATTAACCATCATTGTATGTTCGATTATTGATCTCTCTTTACTATAAATGTGTTATCGTTTGTCAGATGGAAGCGTTACGAATGTTGCTTATATGATTTTTTTTTCTGTATTGCATTAAGAAATAATTCTCTAATTGTACATATAAATTACTGACAAAAAGTCTGAATATATAATTGGTAAGCTCATTTTGTAAAGTAAAAAGTTTGGATAAATTTGCAAAATATTTTTGAAAGATGTTAGACACTTGTAAGAGCTGTTATTTTATGAAGTACAAATTTATTTTAAAGGTGAATTGAAAATGTTGTAGATTAGTTGGATGTATTGGTGTATATACTATTTGTATCCATATAAAAAATAAATATATTCGTATATCTTGTTTAAGGGGTTTTTCATTTCATATCCAACTAGGTACCGTTGCGCCGTGGATCAGAATCAACAATTTCCGGACAAAACTGTGAAAGAAACTGCAGGAGAAATTGTTATTGTTAAGCCACAATAATAAATTGGGGTAGTTCTCGGGGGGTGGAAATTAAAATAATTGTGTAGCATTCTGAAGTTCTGTATTCGTATAGATTTCAAAAAAAGAAGTATTAGAATAAATTAATAGTAAAAAAACATTTTTGAAAGCAAGCTTTTATTGAAAAGCTCTAAAAAGACGAAAATAAAATTTAAATTAATTTAAAGCCTTCAATTTATTACGTTACACGATATCATATAAATAGGTGTGTCCACAAAAAAAATAATATACATTAAAAGTAGCGAGGAATGAAGTTTTTGACCTAATAATAGCAATATTAGAACGTAGAAAGTGCTTGCTTTATTTGAATCGGATAAACGCGTTGTCTTTGGTTTGACGTCACATGCTTGCTAGGTTTGCAGGCGCGATAGATCAACCATACTCCGTACTGTACAGCGATAGATTTATTCCGTGACGTTCTCGTTAGAACGAAGTCTGCATATTATTCACAGTATTATCTAGTAGTGCCTTTATTATTTAGAACATCAAATATGGTTTTCTTATTGCTTGTTGTCAAATATGGAGGAGGGTTTCCAGAAAGAAGATTCACATAATTTGCCGAACGTAGACGTGATTATGGTATCCGATTTCTCGCATCAAATACTGACAAATACCGACTTCAACCATCCCAAATCCAGTGGTGTGAAAGCTAGTCGGCATAATAACTATCGGCAATAACAATAACAAACTACCGGCACAAATAACCTGCCCGTCCTAGCTCATAATAGTCACTAACCTTACTGTATACCTAAGCAGCATGATACAACTAACAAAGATATGATAGATCACAGTTCCAAATGCGTTCAGTTCGCGCATGACGTCACGCGGGGCATAAAATTTGAATTTAAGGCAGTATTAGATGTATAGAATATTAGCGGTATAGAATATTATGTGTATTTATCGTATTTCTGCTGATACTATTTTAGTAATTATAATTTTACGATGCTTTAGGAGAAATAAGTAACTTTAAATATAAATATATTTATATTAGATGCATAAGAAGAATTTCAATGATATTTAAAATAATGAAATAGAATGGTAATGGCCAAATTTTTAAAACAAAAACATATTATTATATTCAGAATGATCATGACTCTATTACATTTTGGTATTGTCTATTACATTATAATATACAGGGTGGTCCACGTAACACTGACCCCCTCTTATCTTGTTAATTTTCAACATATTTGAACTTTTCAAAAAAAGAATCCATTTATTTTTTTCTGGTAATTTTGCTGTCAAAATTAGCCTATGTGTTTTGAAAATATACGAGGCAACAAAAATATACCGTTATATTCAGAATTTCTCCATTATTTGAAATGGAAATTAAAAGTTTTATTACCGTTTTATTCGGAATGATGAGTAATATCGAAATATCGAAAAGTATACAGGGTGTTTCAAGTGATGAAAATATAGTGATCAAGTGATGATTTATTCGAAATACTACATTTGATATTTTGGAAGAAGCGAATATTATAATTAAAAGTCGACGATTTCTGCCCGAAATCGTCGACTTTTAAAATAACCCAAAAGTTCAAATTTTAGATTGCGTTCATTGTTATTTTCATCAAAATGTTTAGAACACTCGGGCGGTTTTAACGTTTATTTTATCCGCACTTTTACAAGCTATTACCCACGTCTTTTGAATATTTTCGTCTGTTCGAAAACGAAATAACATCAAATCACGTGTAAAACTTTTCATTCCGTTTCCATTGTCATTCCATTGTCCGTGTTACATTCTGCCACTGCATACCTCATTTTTTCAAAGCAAAAATCTTCTAAAACCGCAAAAATAACACACAAATCTCGAAATCTCGTTAAAACACGATGTAAACAAACCCGAATAATGCAGAAATTTCCTCCGCGTGACGTAGAAACCTTGGCCTATTGGCTCCTCCCACATGCGCAATATCATATCTTTGTTAGCTGTATCCATGCCTAAGCAGTGCTATAACATCCGGTCTGACGCATACAGCTGGCATGTGATATCATCCGCCTAGTCTCGGTTGGACTAATGATATTACGTATAACGCAGAAAGTAAATAACTATTTTTTTTTTTACTTTATATGGGTTTATAATGTTCATATACCTTTCATTTTCAGTTGAAAGCAAAATTTTTAGGACAGATCTATTGTGTAACGTAATAAATTGATGGGTTTAAATTAATTTAAAGTTTATTTTTTTCGTTTTAGAGCTTTTCAATAAAAGCTTGTTTTTAAAAATGTTTTTTTACTGCCTATTAATTTGTTTTTTACTTTTCGCTGGACGTGTTTCCAAGTTTGTCCTTCTGTTTCTGTTCTAATTTGAAAACATTGCATTTTTCTTGACATATTTTTTTTAAATAATTCGATATTTATTTGGTGGAGATGGGAATCAATTACCGGCATTTTTTCGCGAATTAAAAAAAACATAACTGCATGCGAGTAGGAGTATATAAATCGAACAGCCAATTGTTATTTATAACAAAATGGCGTCCGTAAAACTGCAATAAAAATCGTTTTTTGAGTTTCTAGCAATAACTACTAGACCAGGCCTGAAGCCTTTGAAAATGGTAAAAAGTGAAAGAAAATAATGGTCGGATGAAACCCGATGGAAAAGGAAGAGATTATAACAAAAATGAAAGGAAAATAATTATAGGGCGATCTGAGGTCGGGAAGTGGAAGGGGGTGGGTTTTTAAGGGTAAACGATTTATCTCGATTTCCCGAAAAACTACAAGTCCCATGGAAAAAAGTTAAATGGCAATGTTGTAGGTAATAAAAAGATCTACAAATTTTGTATTTACACTTTTTTCAGATAACCTCAAAATTTATGTGAAAAATTCACAAAACCAAGTTTTTGGTTTTTTATTTTACAAAAATTTTTTTTTAAGAAATGGTGAGAACTTATTTTTTTATGTCCCAAACACTGTAATTGTTTTGATTTAAAGTTTATTTTTTCACCTTATTTTGACGTAATATCGGAAAAGCACCCTAATTTTGTAATTTTTAAATTGTAATCTCGTTCTTTGTCGAGTTTTTTTCGTTTCTGCTTATTCTGAGAAAATTTACCATAGAAATGTATATTTTTTTGCACCATCAGAAAGTAGAGATTTCAACGAACAAGAAGCACACCTTTTTTAAAAAAGCAGATATTTGACGTGAGAATTTTCGATTGAAAATTAGGGTGCTTTTTCGATATTATGTCAAAATAAGGTGAAAAAATAAATATTTTAAACCAAAAAAATTGCAGTGTGTTTGGGACATAAAAAGGTAAGTTTTCACCGTTTCTTAAAAAAAAATTTTTTGTAAAAAAAATAAAAAACCGAAAACTTGGTTTTCACATAAATTTTGAGGTTATTTAAAAAAAGTGTAAACACAAAAGTTTTAGATCTTTTCAGTACCTACAACTTTGCCGTTTAAATTTTTTCCATAGGACTAGTAGTTTTGCCGGAAATCGAGATAAACCGTTTTTTACCCTTAAAAACCTCACCCCATTCCACTTCCCGACCACAGATCGCCCGTAAGTTATTTTTCCTTTAATTTTTGTTATATTCTTTTCCTTTTCCAGTGGGTTTCATGCTACTATTATTTTTTTCACTTTTTACCATTTTGATTAAGTCAAAATAAGATGAAAAAATAAATATTTTATGTAAAAAAAAGGTCATTATTTACGACATCCACTTCTGACCTATGACAAAAATAAAAATACGTACTTAATACGTGACGTCAATAACAATATTCCGGAAACCATTTGATGTGCAAATGGTTCTAAGTGCAACGAAAAAATGTTTTAAGTTTTAAAAACCACCATTGTTATTGGGTTGTCATTTATTAGACCAGTGATTTAATCTGCATCACACAACTGTCTTATTTATCCGGTCGTATAACCTGCACTGTTGCCAATAACTACTTATCGATTTCGTCCTATTTGTCGTCACATTTGTTGATATTTTCCTTGCCCCTCTCGCACCTACCAAAATTTCATGCACATATATCCATTAAAATTTATGGTTGTTAGTTAAGCCTTACTGAATGGATTTACAGGTAAAAACTACACAGAGAACTAATATTCCTACCTGTGTTGAATTACACCTGCAAATCCGATAAGATAGCCATGGTAATTCACTAATACCTCCACCAGGTGTAGACTAGTTTCGAGCTGTTTGGTTCTCATCAGTACACCGTAGGTAGAGGAATTAATGAATGACCAAAACTATCAAAACAGTCAAGCAGACTAAGCAGTAGTTAAGCCTTGACTCACTTCAATTTTTACACAGCCAGCAAGCACCCTATTTATACAGCTATTTGCTCCCAGGTACCGTATGCTTGTGGGCTAAGTACTCATTTGCACATTTGTTATATTGATCACAAATTACTTCTAATAATGTCATCTACATGTTAGAAAAAAGAAAACGCCAAAAACGTAGAAGTGCATGTCGTAAATATATTTACCATTTTATTACAGTGTTTGGGACATAGAAGGTAAGTTTTCACCAAATTTCGTTAAAAAAATTTTTTCTACTTAAAAGATAAAAATAAAAAACCAAAAACTTGGTTATTTGAATTTTTCACATAAAGTTTGAGTTTATGTGAAAAAGGCTCGGAAAAAGGTGTAAATACAAAAGTCGTAGATCTTTTTATTACTTACAACTTTTCCATTTAACCTTTTTCCATAGGACTACGAGCCCCTTCCCATATCAGTTCGCCCACCCATTGAATCTTAGTTTTTTGGTCAGCATCAAAACATAATAAATACTACAAGCTGTGTTTAGGTCTCAAAGTAATTAATAGGGCATATTTAATCTTATGCAGTAGAAAACACCCAACTTTATTGGTCTTCACTCAAATGTGTAACAAAGAAGCAAAATGTTGCAAGTACGGCGACCGTACTTGCAACCCGTTTTTTTATTCATAACAAAGTAAGCCTACAATTCGAAGGTGGCCGTGGAAAACAGACGCCACAACAATTAAACAATTATTGCTAATACTCATAGCTGTCAGAATTCATTTGATATAGCTTCAAAGTAGTTGTGTTCTTTAAAAATGGGCAGAGGAAAGGTTATGGATGACAAAATTCGTTCACTTATTATTAAATTTTTCAATTGTGGGAAGTCAAACTCGGAAATTGCAAATTTATTAGAATTATCGCGGTATAGTGTAAGAAATATAGTTAGAAGATATAAAATGACGAGTTCAGTCGCTGCAAAGCCCCGATATGTAAAAAAAGCAAGATTACAGATTGTGATAGAAGAGCGTTAAGAAGAATTATCCAGAAAAACAGACGTGCCACGTACCTCGAGTTAAGTGTTCTGTGGAGTGACGCCGTTGGAAGACGTATTTCAAGATCAACAACTCTCAGAGAGGCTCACAAATTAGGATTTGGGACTTACAAGGTGTTTTTTAATAAAAAAAATGAACTAGAAAAATTAAAAGTGACAATTTCGCATTAGGCCAAAGAAAAGCCACTTTTAACACCACGTGTGGCAGAACGAAACGTCGGTAGTGCTCTAGCTGATACGTATTATACCTAGTAGCTAGACCAACCGTGTGCGTACGGTTAAACTTATTTGCGTTCATTCTTTCCTGCCGGCCAAAAAACCACGGCCTACGGAAAAAGTGTCGAGAGAAAGAAACACATCAGATAAGGTGGCTAATAGCGTTGTATCCAAACTATTATACCTACGCAAGCTAAAGTAAGAAGCTGAAAGAGCCCTGTGGTAAAAGGCAAACGAACAGAGTTCTCTCTGATAGTTATTCTGCCAGGTCTTTTAGGTAAGAGCGACCCTTTGTTCAAATAATGTGATGTATGTTAATTGTATTTTTTTTTAGCTTTTTAGTATTTTTGTTGTGGTTATCGTACCACTTTGCGTGGGGCATCTCTATTTAAACACCCATTAAAGCATATATAAATATTACCAGGAGAGATTAATTTTCCTAGCCAGATCCCGCACCATTAAAACCCTGAGATTAAGACTGTTTCATCGCACACGGCAGAAGAAAAATAGGGTAAGATGGACAAAAGAACATAAGGATTGGACATCTCAGCAATGGCGTGCAATACAATGGAGCGATGAGGCCCGATTCGAAGTTTGTGTTGGAGATAGTCGAAGTAGAGTTATTCGCAAAAAAAATGAAGCATTCCATGCTGACTGTCTTAAAGGAAACGTAAAATTTCCTGCATCCGTCATGGCGTGGGGAAGCATGTCATCAAAAGGAGTAGGAAAACTCCATTTTATTGTCGGAAACGTGGATACAAACAAATATTTGGCCATTTTAGAAAAATCACTTTTACCGGTCATGGAAGAGTGTTTGACATCAGGCCAAGAATTTATGTTTCAGCAGGACGGCGCAGCATGTCACACCTCAAAACGAAGTTTAAAATGGATGGAGGACTATGGTATACCACTTTTGGAATGGGTTTCTAGTAGTCCGGATTTATCACCCATTGAAACTTTGTGGCACGAGATGAAAAAGGTGCTACGGAAATACCCTGCTCGAACAATCCCTGAACTGAAGCAAAGGCTTCAGGAAATATGGGATTCTTTTACACCAGAATTATGCCAAGGCTTGGTTAATACTATGCCTCAACGAATTTCGGCTGTAATAAAAAATTGTGGTAAATTATAAAATTGTTGTTTTGTTAATTTAACGTATTTGTTCACATTGATTTCTTTTTATTCTCATTTTGTGTTAGTTATTAGTCTCAGTCACCTAAGATGTATTTTTGTGGTTAAAAGAAGTTGTCAAAAGAATAAATAAATTTGGAAGTTCGTGTCGTATATTTCTTCTTCTACTTTTGCTCCATAAGATGAAATTTCTGACTAATCCCTAGGTGGGCCAACTGAAGTGGGAAGGGGCTCGTAGTAGTTTTGCCGGAAATCGAGATAAACTGTTTTTTACCCTTAAAAACTCACCCCATTCCACTTCCCCACCTCAGATCGCCCGTAAATTATTTTTCCTTTCATTTTTGTTATATTCCCTTCCTTTTCCAGGGAGTTTCATGCTATTATTTTTTTCACTTTTTACCATTTTGATTAAGTCAAAATAAGGTGAGAAAATAAATATTTTATGTAAAAAAAATTACAGTGTTTGGGACATAGAAAGTAAGTTTTCACCAAATTTCTTTAAAAAAAATTTTTATTTCTACTTAAAAGAAAAATAAAAAACCAAAAACTTGGTTTTTTGAATTTTTGACATAAATTTTGATGTTTGATTGATTGATTGATTGATTGAGATTGGCGGGGGCTCTGCCCTTTGACGTATAGGCCTCAGTATGGGCCCGTCACGTCCCGCCTTTCGAGAGCTATACCAGTCCAGTTGCCTTAATAAAGCCAACGAGGCGGCTGGGACATAGCTCTCTAAAGTCCCTGGGCATCAGCATCAGTTGTCCCAGGTATTGCATACGTGTATGCAGGAAAGCGGGGCAATTCATCAGAACATGCCCTGCTGTCTCCTCATCTTCCAAGCATCCCCTACACTCAGGGTCTTCCACAAGACCCATTATGTAAAGGTGTCGTCTTAGGTGGCAGTGACCGGTCAGTAGGCCTGTCACTGTTCTTAAGTTACATCTGCTTAATTTCAGCAGCTGTCTGGTCCTCCCAGCGTCGGGACCAGATATGAGGAGTTCTTTAGCCTGTCTCATGCCTGGAGCAGTTGTCCAACAATGTTGAAACATTTGTTGGGCTAAAGTCTTCATTGAGAGAACCGCTGTGCTTCTGGAGATCCCTACGAAGGGTTCAGGCCCAGTAGGTGTCTCTAAAGTGCCTAATTTGGCCAACTGATCAGCGTTCTCGTTTCCCGGTACACCAGAATGTCCTGGGACCCAGACAAGGCGTAAATTATTCCTCTGAGAGAGCGTCTCGAGGACGGTCTTGCATTCCAGAACCAGTTTTGAGCGCACTTCAACGGCACTAAGTGCCAAGATGGCAGCTCTACTGTCGGAGCATATATTGATTCTACCAGTTCTTTGTGGGCCAGCAAGCAGCTCCAGCCCACAGGATAGAATCGCAAATACCTCGGCCTGGAAGACAGTAGCATGTGCACCCAGAGCAAAGTATTTACTTATTTGTTCCGAGTCAGAAAAGACTCCGGCACCCGACATTCCATCCGCCCTGGATCCATCCGTATACCAGTTGGTTCCGTTGCGGATTGCCATCGGGGTGTTCTCTATCCCCCACTCCTCGCGGTCAGGGATTACGACCCCCAGGAAGTTCGAGGGATATAGTTTAGTGGGAATATGATCACCACTCATGAGTAGAACCGGGCATCGTTCGGTGGCCCAGTTCCACATGCGAGAGTGCCCGAATGAGCACACCTGTAACTGGTCTAGCATGCGCAGTCTATATACCGCACGCATGGCTTCCAATTTAATGAGTATTTGTAGTGGCATGAGATTTAATAGCACCTCCAGAGCTCTGGTGGGAGCCGTTCTCAATGCTCCAGTCATCCCTAAACACGCAAGTTTCTGGACCCTGTCCAGTTGCCTGTTAGTTGAGTTCCTTTCAACACAAGGCCACCACACGATGGCCCCGTAAGTTAAAATTGGTCTAACAATAGTGCAGTAGAGCCAGTGGAGAACCTTGGGATTAAGACCCCAGCTTCCACCAAAGGCCCTCCTACACGTCCACAGTGCACACGTTGCTTTCCTGATTTTGCATGATATGTGATCATGCCAAGACAGTTTAGCATCGAGGTGAACACCTAGATATTGGTGAGGACCACACCAGAGAGAGTAATCTCTGGTCGATTTTCTTGGTTCCTCTTTTTGCTGAATAGCATAAGCTGAGCTTTCTTAGGGTTTATTCTTAGGCCAGCTATTTGGCACCAGTTCTCAACTATTCTTATGGCCCTAGCCATAGGGCCACGCAAATTGTCCCTGGTTCCACTGCATAGGATGACCAAGTCATCTGCATAGGCCTGTGCATACAGACCAGCGTCATTTAATTCCCACAGTAGGCTGTCCACTACAAGGCTCCACAGTAGGGGGGAGAGAGCCCTTCCCTGAGGGCAGCCCCGACTAGCAACCACTGTGTGTTTATGACCATGCATTTCTGCTTGGATGCTCCTTTGCGAAAGCATGAATCGAATCCAACCCAATAGGGAAGGCTCCACATCACGCTGAGCTAAGGAGCGATGAATGACATCAAAGGGGGTGTTGTCGAACGCTCCTTCTATGTCTAGGAAGGCACCAAGTGACTCTCGTTTATTTTCGAGCGTCCCTTCTATCTTGCGAACAAGGTGGTGTAATGCTGTTTCAGTCGATTTATCATTCTGGTAAGCGTACTGATGTGCGTGGAGAGGCCGCATTGCAAGTTGTTCCTCCTAAATTTTGAGGTTATGTGAAAAAGGTGTAAATACAAAAGTTGTAGATCTTTTTATTACTCACAACTTTGCAACTTTTTTCCATAGCACTTGTAGTTTTGCCGAAAATCGAGAGAAACCGTTTTTTAACCCTTAAAAACTGTTTTTTACCCTTAAGAACTCACCCCCTTCCACTTCGCGACCTCAGATCGCCCGTAAATTATTTTTCCTTTCACTTTTGTAGTATTCTCTTCCTTTTCTAATGGGTTTCATGCTACTATTATTTTTTTTTCACTTTTTACCATTTTGAAAGGCTTCAGCCGTGGTCAATTATAGGCAGGCCGTGTTAAAAAAAAAATAAAAACAATTTATCAGTAGCTTCGATGTTTGAAATGTAGGCTGGAAAGGTCGGTAAATATTATGGATATTAACTAAAACTATATTTTTGTTGTATTTTATTTAATCAAATAGGTATGTCATTTACAAAAAAGAGTTAATAAAATGATTCAAGTATATATATATATGATAATAACTATGGGGGATCAACTTGCTTGGTCTAAATAAAATATTCCCAAATCATATTTAAAATTAATCTCATTAACATGAAAGCAATGGGTAAAGGATTATTGATGTGCGTTACATTTATTTGTTCTAATAGAAATTTTACCAACATCACTACAAGTAGAATTTTATTTTCTACTCGTGCCTTCGCCTAAAACCGATGTGTTTGCTGCATCCCAATCTCTAGGAACGAATTCTTCAGTAGCAGTTTGCAAGTCGCTATTAACTTTTGGTACAGCAAGACCAACAGAGGCAGCATGTTCGGCTTCATCGACTTTTGTTGTAGTGAATCTTGGAGGTTTTGGTACCTTAAAAATTACACGCTTATTATTTTAGAAAAACAATGTTTCCTATTTGTCGCTACTTTGCTAATATTTGTAAATTTTTATTAGACTATAAGATAGTTGTTATCTAATTAGAATCATTTCCGCTTTATTATTAACAATCGAAGGCATTAAAAAATGGATAACGTAAATAAAGCAATGAAAACATTTTTTTTAAATACTCCGATTATATCGTTTCCTTATTATTGAAAGCTACATAAACATTATGTTTTATATATTTTTTTGCTCCTATTGTTTAAATAATGGTTAAAAACAAATGCTTTGTTTATAAGTTTATCGATTTTTTTTTTCATTAGAAACAAATATTCATGATATTTTCTCATAATATCAAATCATATTTTTTGAGAAAAAATCGTCTTAGAAAAAAATGTTATTGCTTGTTAAAAAATGTTAAGAAACCATTTCTCTTTAATACACATTTCCATTGCTCTTCCATATTTAAAAAAAAAATTTTTGTTTATATTTTATTTGTTTATTTAATAAAAAATATGTTATAAACAAATTAATTTTCGTGTTATATTTTTTTAATGCTACAAAAATAATAACAAACAACCATAACACGACACGTGTTATGTGAAAAAAATTTCGCTATTTTTTATATAATTTTAAGTATTTTTGTATTTCTGTTTGTCACAATTTTTTCGATTGTTAATAACAAAGTGGAAAATCAAAATTTTTTTATTTTTCCAAAGCAGATCTTTTCTAAAGCTACCAAGAATATCTCCAAGAAGTAAAAAAAATCTCAGGTTTTTAGTTTGACAATTATCAGGGTTTTTATGTTAACTTAAAACTTGAGAAAAATAAGTTAATCAACAAAAGCATATCTAATGAAAAAATTACGGGAAAATTTTTTTTCTAATGGATCATCGTTTATTCAAGTATCCAAAAGGTATGTGATTTTTTTTATTTCATAATATATTCATATTTAATGGGTTTAAATAATTTTTATTGTTAAAGTTGCCGATTCGGTCCGCGCGTGTGGAATCATAAAACCCGTTTTTATCCCAATATTCACCTCTAAATTAAAATTATAAACACCACCAATAGGTGGTAGAGTTCCGGGAGGTGGGAGGTTTTTCTTAATGAAGTTTCCTGCTCTTTGAGGATCTTTTTTTCGATTTGCGATATAATTTTACTTTTATAATTTTTACCGGCCCCACTTTAAATTTTTCAAAATCATAATCACAAAGCCCAAAATCATAATTTTCGGTAAAGGCTAAATGAAACTCACCAAAATAGCACTTATTGACTAGAGTAAACACAAGAAATACAAACTTATTAAGTTAAAAATTTATTATAAACCCCACATTCAACGCGGTGTAAATAATAATTAAATGTTGCTCGGCCGAACTCAATATGCCAATATGGCAATAATGCGATTTTAAGGAATGTGTCAAAGGACCCCGCACCAAATACATGGGAAAATGGATTTCGGTGAAATTCTTTTTAACTGGGGGGAATAAATTCGTTATTTGATGCTGAAAAAAGTTCCCAATACAACTTGGGTCTGAAAATCCCGGTGTAGAAAGTTACAAGCTTATCAAAATCAGCTATTTTCTGTTAATTAACTAAAAACGTGCAATATGTATGGACCCATGGATACATATGATATATATATATATATATATATATATATATATATATATATATATATATATATATATATATATATATATATATATATATATATATATATATATATATATATATATATATATATATATATATATATATACATATATATATATATATATATATATATATATATTAGCTTTGAAATTCTTTGCTATTCATATTTATTTTGTGAAAAGTAATCTTGGGTTTGTAGCATTTCATTACATAGAAATAAGCAACTAGACGAATAAGAAAGAAAACACACTTACCAGTACTATATCTGGACACACATACGGAAATGAATCACTATGCATATGAAAACGAACCACTTAGAAGTTGTACAAGTTCTTTCACCTTTCTTGAGGATCTTCAGAGCAGTATACGATTTATTTCATTGATCATTCATACTTGAATTTAAATTACCAATACACCAACACTTGCAGTGACGTTTTATGACATTAGTTTTTGACGGAACTCATTTTTAGAATACACAAACCTAGTCTACTATTTATATTTGTTCTATTTGAACATATTATATATAAAAGCATTAGGCATACAGTTATCCAGAAGATGTTAAACTTTAAAATGCATAAAATCTTGTTGAACCTATTGAAAAACAACTACTTTTTCCAACTATATGCGGGAAAATATTGAATTATATATACAATAGAGTTCTGAAGCATTCAAAGAGGGAGTGATACAGAAATTGCTTGCTTAGTCAAAACTAAAATCATTTGTTGGTTGTATGTATTAATTGTTTCTTCGAAAATTCTCGAAAAAAATCCAATTTTCACCCTGGATATATTTATTAGCTTTGAAATTCTTTGCTATTCATATTTATTTTGTGAAAAGTAATCTTGGGTTTGTAGCATTTCATTACAATATTTCATTGTAATGAAATGCTACAAACCCAAGATTACTTTTCACAAAATAAATATGAATAGCAAAGAATTTCAAAGCTAATAAATATATCCAGGGTGAAAATTGGATTTTTTTCGAGAATTTTCGAAGAAACAATTAATACATACAACCAACAAATGATTTTAGTTTTGACTAAGCAAGCAATTTCTGTATCACTCCCTCTTTGAATGCTTCAGAACTCTATTGTATATATAATTCAATATTTTCCCGCATATAGTTGGAAAAAGTAGTTGTTTTTCAATAGGTTCAACAAGATTTTATGCATTTTAAAGTTTAACATCTTCTGGATAACTGTATGCCTAATGCTTTTATATATAATATGTTCAAATAGAACAAATATAAATAGTAGACTAGGTTTGTGTATTCTAAAAATGAGTTCCGTCAAAAACTAATGTCATAAAACGTCACTGCAAGTGTTGATGTATTGGTAATTTAAATTCAAGTATGAATGATCAATGAAATAAATCGTATACTGCTCTGAAGATCCTCAAGAAAGGTGAAAGAACTTGTACAACTTCTAAGTGGTTCGTTTTCATATGCATAGTGATTCATTTCCGTATGTGTGTCCAGATATAGTACTGGTAAGTGTGTTTTCTTTCTTATTCGTCTAGTTGCTTATTTCTATGTAATGAAATGCTACAAACCCAAGATTACTTTTCACAAAATATATATATATATATATATATATATATATATATATATATATATATATACATATATATATATATATATATATATATATATATATATATATATATATATATATATATATATATATATATATATATATATATATATGTATATATGATATATATGATGTATGACGTATACGTATTTATACATATACACTGCGCAACTTATTTAACGCACAAGCAAAAAGTTAACTCAAATTTGACGTTATGTATTTTCGACAATTTTTGTTCGTTTTGGTTCGTTCGTTTTTTTCAAATTGTAGGTTTTTCTCTTAGGAATATCACTGTCTTAGTTGTTTTGGTAAAACGAATGATTTTGATATTATACCAGGTGCTATAAAAATGTTATGTTTTTTTCCGAAATTTCAAAACGTCCTCTGGGCTATACAAGGTATTGCAAGTTATTGAAATTATAGCCAATTTAAAGCCTCATGTTTTTTCTACATTTTCTTTTTTTATTCATTTGTTTATCTCTATTACTTCATAAAATATCCAATTTTTGAGTTGACGTGATTTTTATTAAATTTATTAACTTTTCTTTTTGTCAAGTACTCATTATTTATTACTCATTATACTGGTTCAATGCCTCATTTTGCGTTCTGTTTTCCTTGATATCTTATAATTTATTGAGAGATGCAAGGTGTTTTAGAAGAGAAAAAGGTCTTAAAAGGACAAAAACTCAAAAAACATACCTAGAAAAATGGATTGCTTTAATCAATAAAACAACGAATAACAGGAAACAAAGCAAAAGTAAATAGAGAATTAGTATCTGGTGTTTCCACCCCCTCCGCGAATGACCTCCCGACATCTTTGGTTCATACTTAAAACCAAAGTTCTGATTAGGTTCTGATCTAGGCCATTCCATAATTCGACTAGGCGTCCTTCCAATTCTTGTAAATTTTGGGGTTGTCGTCCCTCACTTCGTAACCGCCGACCGATAAAATCCCAAACATGTTCAATGGGGTTAAGGTCGGGGCTACGGGCTGGCCAGTCTATGTGATCAATTCCTACTTCTTCAAGGTAATTTCTCACGATAAGACTCATGTGGGGACGCGCATTGTCTTGCATAAGTAAAAAATTGGATCCTATATAGGGGGCATAAGGCAAAACATGTGCTTCAAGAATGTCTGTGATGTATCTGTCAGAATTGAGATTTCCATTCACAGTTACCAAGTCCGTTCGCCCAGTCAAAGATATTCCGCCCCACACCATGACGGATCCACCTCCATATAAAGTTGTGTGCAAAAAATTGCATTGACTGTATGGCTCATCGGGTCTTCGGTAGACGCGATTACGTCTGTCACAATTATACAAACTGAACCTTGACTCATCAGTCCAAAGAATACGTTCCCAATCTGCTTCCATCCAATTAACATTCTCATTTGCAAAATTCAATCTGGCTCTTCGATGATCTACTGTTAATGCGGGTCCTCGAGCAGCAATCCTGGGTCTTAAATTTGCCTCCCTCAGTCGTCGGCGTACAGTTTGAACGCATATGAGTGGACCACCTGCGTCTTGAAGTTGTGCTCTTAAATGTGTTGCAGTTATAAATCGTTGTCTTACAGCATTTACTCTTAAAAAGCGATCTTGGATAGCAGAGGTAACACGAGATCTACCTTGACCGGCCCGTCTGGAATGTTCTCCTGTTTCCGCGTACCTTTCAATTGCTCTCGCTATAGTTGTGTGAGA
The DNA here is from genome assembly GCA_964058915.1 of Tetropium fuscum. Taxonomy (NCBI): domain Eukaryota; kingdom Metazoa; phylum Arthropoda; class Insecta; order Coleoptera; family Cerambycidae; genus Tetropium; species Tetropium fuscum. Next base: position 166,635 of record CAXKVY010018507.1, read on the forward strand.
CACTCCCAACCTTCCAGCTATGCGGTTGTAACTCCACCCTTCACCATGTAATGTAGCTGCCTCAACACATTCATCACGAGTTAAATTTCTGGTTTGGTCCATTATTCACTAATTATTGCTGGACTGTCAACAAAAAACTAATGACACAGTTGTCAGTTTATGACGTGTAATCTTCGATTTCCATAGCTTGCTAGCTGTTTGAGTTGTCCGATAAATGCATTTCATGTGAATAAAAGCATATGGTGTTTCAAAACGGTGTATTTCATGAAGTAACAGAGATAAACAAATGAATAAAAAAAGAAAATGTAGAAAAAACATGAGGCTTTAAATTGGCTATAATTGCAATAACTTGCAATACCTTGTATAGCCCACAGGACGTTTTGAAATTTCGGAAAATGCACCTGGTATAATATCTGCACCTGGTATAATATCAAACCTGGTATAATATCAAAATCATTCGTTTTACCAAAACAACTAAATATATATCCACAAGAAATATTTATTTATAGTATAAAAAAAGAAAAGAAAAAAAAGTGGGAAAATTTTACCGGTAAAGTCATAGAGGAAGATATAGCGAATGTAATTAGCTTTAATTTAAGCATAGAACGGCGTCCGTAGGCCTGCGATTTTTTCCAAAAAAGTGAGACCCATATATATCTACAAGAAATATATATTTATGGTATAAAAAAAAAGTGGGAAAATTTTGGCCATGCCGTATATTCGTAACAAACACAAAAGCAGGAAATATCTTAAAATCATGCCTAGGAATAGAAAAAGAAATTATCTTATATTAAACTGAAACTAATTTGGGCTAAAATGCCAGTTCCACTCCTTACTTACCGTTTCCCAAAGGGAAGTTTTTCTATGATACGAATTAGGCGATTTCAAATTACTGGTAGATGGTTGCGACATTTGGGTAACAAATTGGTGTCTCTTTCCTGATTTCTCCATGTTGCTTTTTGGCTTTGTTCCACTCATTCCATCTTGTAGATCTAGAGGTACATTTTTATCAGTTCCAGGGACTTCATCGCTAGCTCTTCGAGGGATCTTTGATAACTCCAAGTGACTGTTATTAGCAGATGATTTCCCGTGAAAACTTTTTGACACTCTTGATATCCTAGGGGGTGCAATATAACTCTCTCTTATAACAACTGTTCCCGGTTTCATTTTAATCAGATCACTTTGTTTCTCAACTTTCTTCTCTGTATTTAAATTCAGATTTTTACCAAAGTCTATATTATCTGTTTTATTGTAATTTTTGTTTTCCAGAAATGTTTCTTTTGTGGTGGACCACTTATCGGAACTAGCACCGGATATATTGACATTGAAATTTGGGAAGTCGCTCTCAAAAGAATCATTTGATTTGCTAATAATATTTTTTAAATCTTTCCTGTTTAACTCGGTAGCATTTCTAGTAGCTGAAAGCTGAACTCTCTCAATATTTTCAACATGCTTGAGGTTGTAACTGTCAGAGGTAGAAAAATCCAGAACATTTGTGCAAATATTGACGTTGGGATTAAGTGGTGAAATTATCTTTGGAGTAATAGTAATCTGGAAATGGTTATTTCCCGTTGAACTCGAACTAGCGCCGAACATATTCGATAAAGCATGTATTTTAGCGTTTGTTAAGGTTTCATTTGGATCCAGTTCATCATCTAATGTTGAATATGCTTCAATGTCCTCTATTACTGTGACATCACAGTCTACTGTTGAACCGGCTGTTGCATCGTTTGCGTCAATTTCCAACTCTGAGCCGCCTGAAACCGGAGTTATATCTCCACTCTCTCCTCCTGCAACAATGCAGATTAAAAATTTAATATGTGCAATGATTTAAATAATATAATCTGTAGTGAAAATATAAAAATCATAAATAATGACACGTTATTGGTTGGCAGGTAGCTATTATTTTAAGGGAAGCCAAGTAACCAAGGAAGTGTTTTTTGTTTTTGTGAATAGACTTCCTTGACTACAGATAATAATGCAGAAAAGTTCGTAATGGCACTTGAAGACGGTAGCCACGTTTAAACTTCTCTCCCAGAAAATTAATAATGAATATAGTAAAATTCAAGTAAACGATTTAAATTTGGGCATAACAGTCACTTCACTTGTGTTTCCAAGGTATTATGTAATGTAAATTAGGTAATTTCAAGCAATAGTGGTTTTATTCAACCAGTAAATAGATGTCAAGGGTGTCCTAGATACTTCTATAGCAGTTTTCATCGCGTCCAGCATTTGACCCTGAATATCACTTTTCGTAGTACTTCCGGTTCAGCCGGAAATGAAATTTTTTTGACTTCATCAAATTTTGCTCACCAAAAAACTTAAATAGCCGTCACAGATTTGTTCCTACATTCATTTGTTTTATGTGGAAATTAAATAATTTATGATTGATACAACATTTTCAACCGCCATTTTCTCGAAAACTGTCAAAGATAGATATAAGATATGCTACATGTGTTGGACCTATAATTTCCTGGCAAATATAAATTTCGAATAATATACAGGGTGTTCCATTAAAAATTACAAAATTTATAGTGTTTCCGGTTACAACGGAAATGAAAATCAAAATTTGAAACCGATATCTTTTATTACAGGGAAGTTAACTTTCACAATTTACTTTCTATAACTGACAAATATTATTAAATCTCAACCTCTTGCATAACAGTGTTTTAGATCCACTTACCATTCAAAAATAATATCAATTTTCAAGTCAAAACATTATATAATATACAGAGCCTAATTGAACCTCCTCTAACTGACCATAGAGGACTCATGCTCAGCAGTAAACTTTCTACAATAAAAAATTAAGTGTTCTTAGAACTGGCGCTCATGGGAAGAGACAAAGTAAATATCCTGGAAACGTATCTGGTGTTTCTCCGCTGTGTAATGACATTTTCTCAATTATCGAATCCATAAACAATACTTTAAACATATTTTGAGCATTAAATTTATTCATAACTACAACATATCAATTTGTCGTAAAACGTGGACATTAAGTTATTAAAACTGCTTCCACATAAAAAAAACGAAAACGACCACAAACAACACTGTAGGAATATAATGATAAATATTATCACAACATAGATGCGCCTTATTAGTTTATAAGTAGGAACTATTGGTTTATATAGTAGTAAATTATAAGTTACCGCCGTACCTTGAGGTATATTAGCTGCGCCATAATAGTCGGAAAATTCCATAGATATGTCTCTGTCAAATGAATCTAGTAGCATTCCAACACTACCTAAATCTTGATCAAGTCCAGGAGCAGTGGGAAATATCTTCGTTAAATTGTCCACAGTTAACCTAAATATAAAAAATACAATGATAGCCACTCATGTAATGCAAACAATCTTAATTATTTATAAAATTACTTTATACCAAAGAGAAGAAATTTAACTAAAACAGTTAAATAACATTTTTTAAATACAAACATTTTTGAATTTTAGATTTTATTTTAAACAGTATTGTTGTAAATCGAAAAAATATATTTTCTCGGTGACTATGAAAGAAAGCACAATTATAATTGTAATAAGCAACAAGAAAAAATTAAATTAAAAATAAGAATAAACGACACATTGATGACATTTTCGACGGTTCACCATCAAATAAATATCGTTAGTAGCAGTAGTGCGTTACGAAACCTCCATAAAGTAGAGGCCGGGAAAATAAAAAATATGACGACAATGACGTCACAAGACCGGTCTGGTGATTTTACACTATTTTGCATCAAGTCATCTATGAAGTACCGTACCACGTGATTCTAAAAATAATTCCCCACGTATTTCTCGATATGGTAGGCTAGAGATATGCAGAATGTGTAGGTTAGATAGAGTAAGTAAGATCGGACGTGAATCAACGAATCCCGCATACAACAAAGTAGTTAGTTAAGGCGTCGTCCGTTGCTTTCGTGCTTGTTGATAACACTCGTAAAACGTTGTACGTTTTTCCTTAGTAAAAAGCTCTTAAAATAATATGTAATTAAATGTGTAAGACTCCTCAAATGTATTTAGTTCTTGGTGACAATTCGTAAAGTCGGTAAAGTCAGCAAAATAGACAACAGAAGGTGGTTTGTTTTTGTTGTGTTTTGTTGTTATTAAAAGTATGTTTCTTGTGTATAAAAAACGTGTTAGTTAAAAATATACTTCACTACTTAAGGTAGGTGTCATTTACAATAAAATGCCATAAAGATATTGGCTATTTTCTAGAAAAAAGTGCAAACAAAATGATACACGGGTGTTTTAAAGAGTAAAATCTTAATTTTTTCCATTATGGGTTCAAAATGTTGCGTACCATCATAAGTAACAGTTTGGTTTGAAATATATTCAGTTTTACTCATAAAAACCTATGTATATTGTATATTACGTCATGCTGTGACCAGACCAGGATCGTGACGTCACAAATTCTTGTTCCAGGCCTGTCTTACGGAGGTCACGGTAAGAGTAGTTACGAGTCGTATTTATAGATGATACAGGTAAATCCAAAAACTAAGAGTATTTTTATATAGACAATATCATCAAGCAAATTATCACAATTTTTTTGGTTTTCTACATATTTTTCACGAAGGACAAAAATATCTTGTCTAACATGCTTAGACAACCATTATAGAGAAAAAAAATACATGTACTTTATTTTCAGTACACATTTTAATGAAGTATGTTGATTTACTATTTAAATTCTGTTGTTAAAATAATTGAGTAAAAGTGAATAAAGCTTTTTCGAGTATAAACCCATGATTTTTCCTTCAATCACTGTGCTGTCATTTAAAGACCACCATGGCGAATAAAAGGCTGCCAAAAATAAGCATACATAGTTCCGTTTTAGAACCCTAAAAAAAAAATAAACCAAACAAACACAATATTCTAACTTACTATCGTATTTTCAAGCTAACCCAAATCACCAAGAAGTAGGCCCGCCCGGAACATCCAACACTTCACACTCCATGACACACAATTTTCACACAAGCCTTCTTCACTGCGATGCTATTGGAATACTTTTAATTTTCACAAATATAAAATATGTAGACAAAGCTGTGAGTAGGATTGATATAGAGTTTGTTAAAGAAACAGCAATTTATAACTAATTATTTAAACTGGCTGATCTTTAATAGGAATTATTTGCATCACTAACAGCTTTTAATATGTTTCGCGTGTTGTTTTCTGTACTTAAACATTTAGTGAGTAAACCAACCCTGTTTATATAATTATTGAATTATCGACAAAGGTTAGCTTTACTTAGTCCCAATTTACAGTAATAAAGAATTTAATATACACGTGATCAGTTAAGGATGCAAAGCGGCTGTATATCGGCTGTCATTCATCAATATAAGTTAAATCAGGGGATATAAGTGGCCTGGGAAACAAACTGCCTCTAATAATCCACCGGTTGGGAAATTGTTGATTTGTAACTAATCTTTCTAATCCGCCGGACTCCAGTCAATAGAGACTTTATGTTTTTTGGGGCGCTGACTCTGAATCTCTCACTTCCCACCAAATATTCTCACCGGAAATATCTCTATTATGAAAAAAATAGCGCCAAAAATGATTTTTTTTCAAATAAACTCAATTTTTGTTAATTTTTATAGAAAAATAGCTTGAAATATACAAAAAAATAAACAAAAAAAAAACAGCGCGGCAGGTAGTGCAGTCATTGATGGTTTTCCGCTGCGATTTCTTTAAACCTCGACCGATTGACGTGAAATTTAGTGAGTAGGTCAGGGATAGCTCAATGAGCAAAATTTAAGTTTGTTTTTATCCGGAGGGTGGATGCCATCCCTTCTCGGGGATAGAAATTTTTCACTCAAAATAACCCCGGAAATGGGATAAATTTTATGTAAAAATCTATAACGTTTTTTCGGTATATCGATATTTTTTTAATTATTCGCGATTGAAAACGTTAAAAATTCATGTTCCTGGACGGTTGTTTATCGCGAATATCTCGAAAATTTCGCGTTCTCACCAAAAAGTTGTAAAGACCAAAAATGAGGCGGCTTTTAATAAACCAAAGAGTTGTTTTTTTACAAATGCGTTAGGTCCAAAATAAAGGGAGTTATGGCTCTTTGAAGAAGACTTTTTTGCAATAACTTTGTTCGAGGTATTTGTAGTGCCATAACGGCCACACGTGCTCTCAATATCTTATTTGTTATTCAATATCATATTTATTATTTGTTATTACTCTAAAGTAAAACTAGTTCACGCGTTGTATACATATCCAGTAAAATTGCCAACTAAGACATTCTTTAGATCAAGGCCGACTTAATGCAACTATTGTGGATATATACATACTGACCCAGTCAACGTTATAAAGGGTCCGCCAATAAGCGCGCTCGATCTTTAAAATGAAATAAAGCAAGTTGTGTGAGAGGTATAAATGAAATTTATTTTTTGTTTGAAAGAGTATTCGAAGGCATTATATTATGT
>CAXKVY010018508.1:0-60000 GCA_964058915.1 Tetropium fuscum
AACTTTTAGGTTTATTAAATACAGGAAATTAGTCTCCTAATGTTCTATTTAATTTTATGCCTGTACAGCAACAGATTAGCAAGGGATTTGTAACGCAGTTTTTAAAGGGCGAACGCGAGCTACAATCGAGGATGTGGTTTGCATTCACCGCGGACTCTCTGTGTCGGGACTCAAGGTTCCATAGACCCCGCTTCAGGTGATTTTCAGAAGAATTGTTGTTCGGAACGGTTAGCATTGAAGGCCCTCACAAAGTCCTCTCTAGTTTTACCTGACCTGCTAACAATTAACCACTGTCCACGAGAAACGAGCGTGGTTTTGCATTCACCGCGGACTCTGTCTGTCAGGACCCAAGGTTCCATAGACCAAGCTTCATAGACCAGACAGTTAGCATTGTTGGCCCTCACAAGGTTGCCTCTAGTTATAGCTGACCTGATAACAACACACCACTGTCCACGAGAAGGGAGTGTGGTTTTGTATTCACCGCGGACTCTGTCTGTCGGGATCCAAGGTTCCATAGACCCCGCTTCAGGTGATTTTCAGAAGAATTGTTGTTCGGAACGGTTAGCATTGAAGGCCCTCACAAGGTCCTCTCTAGTTTTACCTGACCTGCTAACAATTAACCACTGTCCACGAGAAACGAGCGTGGTTTTGCATTCACCGCGGACTCTGTCTGTCGGGACCCAAGGTTCCATAGACCAAGCTTCATAGACCAGACAGTTAGCATTGTTGGCCCTCACAAGGTTGCCTCTAGTTATAGCTGACCTGATAACAACACACCACTGTCCACGAGAAGGGAGTGTGGTTTTGTATTCACCGCGGACTCTGTCTGTCGGGATCCAAGGTTCCATAGACCCAGCTTTAGGTGATTTGCAGAAGAGTTGTTGTTCGGAACGGTTAGCATTGAAGACTTCCACAAAATCGCCTCTAGTTTTAGCCGACCTGATCACAACTTGGTAAGTTGTGTTGTGTAAGTGTTGTCTGTCCACGAGAAGCAATTTTCCGCGAGGAACGGCTCATCACTACTTCCTGTATCAAATCTAAGTAATTCATACTAGCTGATTCACGTTATACAGCTCAGTATGGCCACCGTCGGTACTATCTCCTTTTGCTTTCAGTACTTAGGCTTTCAGTTTCAGTACTTAAACATACCATTCTAAATTATTGATGTAGAACATGGGAGCTCGTACTGGTAATTTATTATTAAACTCACGACTCTATATTATCGTCTACGTAGCGGGCCCTAATCTTTCTGTGTTACTTAAAACTTAGTGTAATTGAAGTACATCATATTTATTGTTAAACTAACTCCATGTTACAAGCATATTACCATATACGAGGGAATCAATGGGAGCAAGCCATTCTAGTGCACTAATTAATCTGGGTAATGAATCGTACAAACAGAATGCCTCGCTTTATAACCACGTTACCACGTTTCGTGTATAGACGCCCCGTCTACTACAAGTGCCAGTAGCCACTTTACTGTCCAACAGCCTCAGTAGTTGGCTGGTCATGGTGTAGTCCAAGGGTCGACAGATGTTTTACATGATAAGATTTGACACGTGCCTTTTGTTTCATATGAATCGGTGTTTACCGATGGCCCGATACACGCCTTGTATTGTATTGTCTTGCAATCCATGAATATATTCTATGCATATATACAAAGTGTCCCGACGGCCTGTTCCATCCAAGCAAACACTACACGAATTCATGCTTGTCGATGTGGAGCAATTGCCCCGACAAACTCTTCAACGATTGACGGTATGAGACAATCATATAAGTCTGGTATTAACCATTGTCTCAAGTTATATAGGGAAATTTCCCCGGGCATACGTGAAATTTTACTTGTGCCGTTACTAGACTTCGGTAACTCCTTCATGGTCACAATCACATCATTTTGTTGATTGCCTACGTTATTATCAAAATGGCTACTGCCATAAGCAATAACACACACTATGTTCATTGTTTGGTTGTACGATTTATTGTCTAAAAGTAAATGGTACCAAGTTACCTACACATCTGCTTCTCTCACCTGCATTTAATTTTTCATGATTTGTTAGTTATGTTAACTACTAATTATGCAGTAACTCTATATCAGGCGATTACCCCAACAAACATTATAATTTTCTGTCAATTATATATATGACGATGGTAATTAATAAATGTATTAAAACAGTTTCCGTATTTTTTTCTTGAGGTCAGTTTTCCTTCATAAATTGATAAATAAATCATGTTGTGCTTCTAAATGATAGTCTCATCCAGCATGATAGCAGCATGATAGTCTCATCCAGCTAACTTTATTACAGTTCCATAGAAATATTTAAACAGTGTTACAAAGTAAGAGTACCACAGCTATCAGTATTTTCAACGGGTTGTTTCATGTTATAATTCCAGGTAAAATAAATCAAATCCGAATATGGACAAGTAATACCAAACTTAGGGTATAAACCACCAGGATATAAACAAAACTACACTCACAACGCAAATTTGGGTCCTGACTAAAAAAAACTAGACGATCAGGCAAATGCAGAACTTGTATATTTTTCTTGCTTTATCAGAAAGATGGGAGGTGCTTCAGTATATATATATATATATATATATATATATATATATATATATATATATATATATATAATATATATATATATATATATATATATATATATATATATATATATATATATATATATATATATATATATATATATATATATATATATATATATATATATATATATATATATATATATATATATATATATATATATATATATATATATATATATATATATAGATATATATATAGATATATATATAGATATATATATATATATATATATATATATATATATATATATATATATATATATATATATATATATATATATATATATATATATATATATATATATATATATATATATATATATATAATTATATATATATAAATATATATATATATATATATATATATACATATATATATATATATATATATATATATATATATATATATATATATATATATATATATATATATATATATATATATATATATATATATATATATATATATATATATATATATATATATATATATATATATATATATATATATATATATATATATATATATATATATATATATATATATATATATATATATATATATATATATATATATATATATATATATATATATATATATATATATATATATATATATATATATATATATATATATATATATATATATATATATATATATATATATATATATATATATATATATATATATATATATATATATATATATATATATATATATATATATATATATATATATATATATATATATATATATATATATATATATATATAGCAAAGAAATTTTATGAAAAGAACATAATTATCTTAAATTAATTAAATATTTGGGACATTCAGAAGCCAATCTCTATATACATGAACAAAACAAGAAACATAAAAATTACACATACACATACACAAGCCAAATAAATAAATTGCTAGCAAAGATTACAATAAATGTCAGATTGGTTATTACCTTTTGTTATTAATGTTAATCTTAATGTAATTCCTTGAATTTTCACAGAAACACAAATCACTACACTACACTCTCTCCCTCTGGTGCTGATACTGCTAACTACGGCTGTAATTTTAAGATGGCGTCTCACGGCTGCTATCCACCTTACCGAATTCTGGATTGCCTTGGACTTACCCTGCTTTCTTTATTATTTGCTACTGCACTTTGTAAATAACCATCGCTTATCTTATTCTTCAGAAACATGTCACCTATCACGGATCCTATACGGATATTTGTAAGCATATGGACCTATAACTTCATATAAACCTATATCTTGCTAAACTCACAGCAATTCTCTAGATGCTGGATACAAGCTCTTCGTGTACGTCTATACAATTTATACTACTATTACTTAAACATTATTTACAAACTTTACTTCTTCTCTCAAATCTTTTCTACAAATTTCTTTACATTTTTTTTGGACAACAAAATTCGTGGCTATTGCTTTGAATGCCATTTACGTTATCCTTGCATTATTCTACATCACTAAGATATGGGTTTTTAGAAAAAAAAGCACAATTTCCTGGTTACCAGTTTTGTACTTTGATTTTGCACAATCACAAACATTGTTTAATTTTGCTATTACTTATTTCACAACAAATACGTACTGATGGTATTGTTCAAAGTATATCTTGGCTATTCACACCATTTAAAACACTTTTCGGCTGTCTATTCATTTTGCCTACAATATACAAACCGGTTGTCTCGCTTGACGTTTTGACCTTTCATCGAGATTACGTTACTATTATAATCTCGACTTAATTTCCGGGTATCTGATTTTGTTTGACAGCTTTGATAACATTGTAAGTTTATATGAGTTAATTACTTTATAATTATCGATTTCACTTGTCCTCACTGATTTTTTGGTAATACTAAATTTGTGACTGTTATTTATTGTGCTATAATATTAAATATGATTGACCAATCATAGCGGACATGTACATTGCATCGTCCTAACTGTCTCTCTTTGTTTTATGCACCGCGCGCGATTTTGTTTTGCATTGTCTTTGTCTAACGACCCATTGTCATTTTCCATAAGCAGGTAGGTACTTTGTATTTCAATGCAATTTTATGTTTATTTTGAGCTATTTTCCCACTTCTTATATAAATAATATTATATCTTATATATATATATATATATATATATATATATATATATATATATATATATATATATATATATATATATATGTATGTATATATACCCGGTGCCTACGATATTACTAGCCAGCCTAAAACTTCCTTGTAAAAAAATATATCAATTTAAAACTTTGGGAAGTTGTATGGTTGACACCGGTTCAGAGTTTGATTACTTCAAGATCTGATTGCCAATTCCGGTTTAACCGGAAACAGTATAAACTTTGGTTATTATTTTAGTATTATTTGATTATTAACAGTATAAACTTTGATTATTAGAAATTTAGATTGCCCAGAAAATTCTAGAACCAAAACATGTAGCATACCCTATACCAATCTTTGACAGTTTTCGGTTCGGAAAATGGCGGTTGAAAATGTTATATCAATGATAAATAACTGTATTTTCACATAAAACAAATGAATGTAGGAACAAATCTGCTACGGTTATTTAAGTTATTTTGGGAGTAAAATTTGATAAAGCCATACAAATTTCATTTCCGGCTCTACCGGAAGTACTACGAAAAGTGATTATCAGGCTCAAATTACTTCGATATTTTTAATGGAACACGCTGTATTGAACATTAAATTTACATACTAACCTTTCTGGATACTTTTTGTTTCTTCTGTCCCCTACCTAAACCTAAGTTTATGACTATAATTTATGGTTTAAAATGTACACCGTTGAGTTCTCGGCAAGAATTATTTTTTTCTTTAAATTCCCGGAGAAAGCTTTCCATTTCGATTGGAGTAATAGTTTATTACTTGCGTAATTCTATTTCTAAGGTCTTCTATGTTATGTGGTTGTATCTTATACACCTTTTCCTTCATATGGGTCCAGTAAAAAAATCCAATGGTGTAAGATCTGGAGATCTCGCGCGTAAACACATTTTTAACAACTCTACTAACTTACTAAAAGGTAAATCAATAATAAAACGCAAAAATTAAAAGACAACTGTCCAGAGAAACTTTTAAATAATGCAACAGTATTGTCAAAATCTATATGAAAATCGGTAAATATTTCTTTTGTTTTACACAGCCCTCCTGTATCAAAGTTCTATTTAAACATGATTTTTTTATTGTTTAGCTTTTGTGACAGTGCAAGTGAACAATCAGTGGCCGATATCTCATAAACTATTAGGTTTAGGCAGGCGACAGCAAAAACAAAACATATCCAGAAAAGTAAGTAGAATGTAAATTTAATGTTCAATACAGGGTGTTCCATTAAAAATATCGAAGTAATTTTAGCCTGAAAATCATTTTTCTTAGTACTTCCGGTACAACTGGAAAACAAAATTTAAAGACTTTTTCAAATGTAACTCCCCAAAAAACTTAAATAACCGTAACAGATTTGTTCCTACATTCATTTGTTTTGTGTGAAAATGAAGTAATTTATCATTGATATAACATTTTCAACCGCCATTTTCTCGAAAACTGTCAAAGATAGATATAGATTATGCTACATGTTTTGGACCTACAATTTTCTGGGCAATGTAAATATCTAATAATATATAGGTGATCCGTTAAAAATAACAAAGTTTATACTGTTTCCGGTTAAACCGGAAATGGAAATCAGATCTTGCAATCAAATCAAACTGTGCACCGTTGCCAACCATACAACTTCCAAAAATTTTAATTCGATATATTTTTTTACAAGGAAGTTATAGACTGGCTAGTAATATCGTAGGCACCCGGTATATATATATATATATATATATATATATATATATATATATATATATATATATATATATATATATATATATATATATATATATATATATATATATATATATATATATATATATATATATATATATATATATACACTAATCGTGTACTCTTGAAAGTTCATATATAGTTTATTAATTCATTTATACTTTGTAACGTTAGACTTTTCTACCGAACAAGACGGTGTCTTGAATGCGAAGCACTCTAATAAGGGCAGAAACGCATGTAAGCAAAAGCGAAGGCCTGCATACTACAAGAACCTTATCTCTGTATCTACAGGATCCCAAAGCGACAGTTAACACCATAACCGTTCACGTCTCGCGGGTATCGTTATTCTAAGGAGCTTATTTTAGACATGTTTGTCGAGACTCAGTTAGAATACTAAAAGCATTCAATAGCGTTGTAATTAGATCATTTGCGACCCTTTCGCTCCTTATATATAGGATTATTTAGGACATAATTAACATGATGCGGTAAATTCAATTTATGGCAGGAATTACAATATCTACAACTTTACATTATCTGCAACGGTTGCGACCCTATTAAGTATATCCAATGAGAGTGTATATTTACAAGACATCTTTACTCGAAGTAATTAGTACCAAGGATAGTACTGAATTATAAACCTACTGAAATTAAGTAGTTTGAAAGGAGATAGTAGATCGTACAATACTAAAGTATAATACTAAAAAAATTCTAGATGGTCTTTTGTACTCTAACTCACTTTCTCAAGTATACTAGAAAATTGAAATAAAAAATTCCCAATTACTTACTATTGAGAAAAAAATATGTCAAGCTTCTTTGAAACTGCATTGCATGACTATATTCTGTCGTCTATAATAAATTGCGTTTTTTTGTTAACATCTAATTTTCTATAATGATATTTTCTAAACATAAAATCCCATTTTCTGATAGGTGGGCCACAAATGAGTATCCACATCCATATATATGCATACCTACCCTATACATGGGTATCCGATGTGCCCATAAATATCGCATGGCACGTTCTGTCAGAACAGACTACCTTCAATAAAAATTATACATAAATAACAATACTTATCATACTGTTCTCTTAACATTATTTTCACTTATAATCTCACTAGTGATCAATTTTGCACTTTCCCGGTTGCTGATTCAATAATGAGGGGATTCGGTAAGAAAATTGTACACTTTTGATGTTTTGGCTGTCAAAAGAATTCCGCTGTAATCACCTCCTCTTACCTGCAGGAGAGATAATTTACGAATAGTCTCTTTTGCTATGGCAACCAAACGAATATAAAGCTTCAGCTGATATATTATGTAAGTGTGAAACTTTCACTTGTAAAACCATTAGAGGTCAAATTATATTTGGAAATTTTTGGGAGGTCAACAATATTTTAGAAATTTGAATAGTTAAATGAGTAATTAATAATTTTCTGAAAATATTAGTGAGCGAGAAAAAAATTCCAGGTATAGTTTGACCCTCGAGTGGTATTAGGCAAGAAAATTTGACAAAACAATATGGGCTTACAATAAAAAAAATGCTATATGTACAATAATTAATGTGCTTACTTCGTAGTAGTTAAAGAAAAACCAGATTCAGATTTAATATCTTATATTCTTGTCTAAATGATATTAAGTTCAATTTACTACGTGGTACTATGTGGTAAAAAAATTATTTTAGCAAAAGGGTGTAATACCTATAGTCCTTAACTGACTATAGGGATTGTTTAATATATGAAAACGGTTGGTATTTACTCCGAGGTAGGTTAGAACAAGAATGAAGTAAGTCTCTATACTCGTAGTACGGAACTCTGGAAGTATGGCATCATGAAACAATATTCCCGTTGGCATTGGTTGCGAGACCTTTTGTCAACGCTTCTGTTGGCATTGGTCGCGAGACCTTTTGTCAACCGCTTCATCGATTTTATATCGACCTATTGACATTGGTCGCGAAACTTTTTTGTCAATATCCCCGTTGGCATTAGTCACGAGACATTTTGTCAACGCTCCTGATGGCATTGGTCGCGAGACATTTTGTCAACCGCTCCGTCGATTTTATATCGACTTATTGACATTGGTCGCGAGACATTTTGCCATTATTCCCGTTGGCATTGTTCTCGAGACCCTTTTGTTAACTCTCCCGTAGACCTTGCTCGTCCATTTTCTTATGTCTTCTACTTCCATACACGGTGGCATTTGTCGACATACCTCTACAATCTAGTAACATGCGCTCGCTCACCTTACCTGATACTGTCCACTCCACTCCACTCATTTAAAGTTGCCATTGCCGATTAACGAACATTCGATCATTTTACTGATATAAATGCGTTGCTTATAATGCTGTTGCTTCTTCCATTAAACCTATAAAACTGTAAAAGAAACTACCTGGCTGATAACTGCTTAGGCTTGCGCTACGACCACTCCCATTTTATCACTGCGGTTATTCGTTATCATCCTCGCACTAGCTGACCCTCGTTTCTCGCCATCGTACTTCTCTCGTGCTACGGATTTCCATTGCTAGGCTAACTCCGCTAGATATTCCCACTTAATCATTAACCAAGTATGATGTAGGCAGACTGAATTACCTGTAGATTTGTGTATATAACTCGCAAGACAAAAGTAGAATTAGAACTAGCTGTATATACCCAAAACTGAAAATAAAACTCGTAACCAATTACTTGTGTATTCCTTTAGATAAGGGTATATATGTATGAATCACGTAACCCCTGGAATTACTGACTGTCTCCACTCGCAGCTACTCGTGGCCCATACAGAACTGCCTGTAACCTGTAAGGAAAAGTAGTCTACACTATAAACAGACAGTGGCGCTCGAGGTAAAACTCCGCACCGAGCGTCACAGTTGGATATGTATAATTAAAATGGTATTTGGTTTTTCATATTTTTTCCCGATTAGCGGTTAATTAAATGCTCCGTATACAACTTCAACAATCTCGTAGTCAAAGTAATCGAATATTTTCCTACGGAAATTATCGAATATCGCATCGCCGGTTGCTAAGGAAGAAACTCTTTAGATACGCAAAATATCCGGATGGGTTTATTGGTACATTTTGATCATGTGACAGGTGCGAGCGATTATCATTAAAACGGTGTACTATATCATGCACATTGTCTGATAAAATTTTCCATTAAATTAACTGCACACTACTATATTACCTCAAGTTATTAGTCCTGTTATCTGTTTTAAACACTTCCACATTTCTTTGGAATTTCCAGAGGTAGAATAATATTTTCTCAATAATAATGGCTGGATAATTGCTGTCCTGATTACACTAACCTCATTCCTGCTTCGTAAATAAATCTCCTACTCGATTTGAGTATTAGTTCTTTGGTATTATTTATTTTATAAGATGGATCTATCCTTTTAATTGGATTCAGAACCCTGTCCCAGTCATTAAACTACCCATAACAACCGTTTCACCGATAATTTTTATTCCACTCAAGAAATAGATATCGTTCAAGTTCAAGTCTTTAAAAAAGTATTATAATCATTTCGAAATAATTGATCTAGATCCCTCTCCCCATCATTTAACTTGTGGTTATCTCTTTGTTCTATTAATTTTTTAGAAGAATTTGGCCCAGACATATTAGGGTTTGAGCCTGACAAAATAATGTAAATCTGAAAATTGGTAGAAACATTCTATTGAATGTACTGAACTAAATACCAAAAGTCCTAATCCGTACTATGCCGGCTTCATGATGAAAAAAGGGATAGGTGGGTATGGGTATTAGCCTAGGAGTTTTAGGTTTTAACCCGGACGTAATTAAGTGTTGTAAAGCTAGAAATTTGCATATTAGGCTCCTACGTTAACTTTTTTCAATTGACCATTTAGATATCAAGTCGAAGGCTCTCTTCCTTTAACATTTATCATTAGATCTCAAGCCATGTATGTCACAAGTTTAGTAACGACACATTGTGTTGTGGTATTATTCATAGAACATTATTGATTAATGTCAGAATATAGTAGCCACTATGTCCCTATTCTGTGAGAGCGTTTAGGCTGTCTGCAGTTTTGTGGTACATGACCTGATTTCAAGACCATTGTCTGTGCATGTAGGACGAAGCCGCTTTTCCTTTCCTAATTCCTTTTGCCTGGTGAACGAGTGGTAACGCGACATATTTCAAGTTTAAAAAGTGTTTCCTTATAAAAATAAATACTTGAATACGTGATTGCCACGATAATGTAGGATTTAATAAGAAAATCACTGTGGTGTATTTTTGTGGTTTGTTAACCGCACACCTTCTATGGTATATATCGGTTTCAACTTCTTGAAATAGGTAAGCGATTTCTTTTGTTGCCATAAGGCCATTTTCTATTTCCACCTTTTTGTGTTTTCTAGAGCCTGCGTTGCGTTAAATTCCTAGTGTTGATTGGACACATAATATTAGGCAACCTCTCGAAGCAGCTTCCATCAACTCAGCGTCTTACGTCGAGTGTAGGTCACTCCACCTTGTAACCTCGCTACCTAGTATCCTCGACATCTAGTAACTTTGATATCTTGTAACCCTGGGCACCTTTGTAACATTGGCACTTGTAACTTGGGAACTTAATCTGTAACTCCACCTCAAACCGTCGTTGGATTTGCCTCCACCGATTTCAAATCTGTCAACTACATACGCAGACTTTCTGGAGAGACCCACCTTACTGGACGACTTATATATATATATATATATATATATATATATATATATATATATATATATATATATATATATATATATATATATATATATATATATATATATATATATATATATATATATATATATATATATATATATATATATATATATATATATATATATATATATATATATATATATATATATATATATATATAATATATATACATATATAATATATTTTTGTTGAAAGTTTTGTTAAAAGTTGACTTTAGCAATATATCTTTCAGTTAGAATAATGCCTTAACTTTCCTCAGTACGACATTTATGGAACTAAACTAGTTATCTGAAACTCCAACAGTTTTCTAAGATTTTAAATCTAGAACAGCGGTAAACAGTATTTCCTTGGCTTTCAAATATATATATATATATATATATATATATATATATATATATATATATATATATATATATATATATATATATATATATATATATATATATATATATATATATATATATATATATATATATATATATATATATATATATATATATATATATATGTATATATATATATTATATATATATATATATATATATATATATATATATATATATTATATATATGTATATATATATTATATATATATATATATATATATATATATATATATATATATATATATATATATATATATATATATATATATATATATTATATATATGTATATATATATATATATATATATATATATATATATATATATATATATATATATATATATATATATATATATATATATATATATATATATATATATATATATATATATATATATATATATTATATATGTATATATATATTATATATACATATATAATATATATATATATATATATATATATATATATATATATATATATATATATATATATATATATATATATATATATATATATATATATATATATATATATATATATATATATATATATATATATATTATATATATGTATATATATATATTATATATATATATATATATATATATATATATATATATATATATATATATATATATATATATATATATATATATATATATATATATATATATATTTGAAAGCCAAGGAAATACTGTTTACCGCTGTTCTAGATTTAAAATCTTAGAAAACTGTTGGAGTTTCAGATAACTAGTTTAGTTCCATAAATGTCGTACTGAGGAAAGTTAAGGCATTATTCTAACTGAAAGATATATTGCTAAAGTCAACTGATTCCGACATTTGCCCCATGAGGCTATTACAGGCGAAGGAAAAAAAATAACGTCCATTTTTTATGGAAATTCGTTCTGGAGAAATCGAAGGAAATATTCAAAGTACCCAATACGGTATAATGGAACATTGAAGGGGATTAAATATATTGACCAATGAGGTTTACTAATAAGACGTAAAATATAAATCTTCTACGGTATTTTTCGGTACGTAAACTCAGAGAGTCTGTTTTTAGAAATAAGAATCACACTTGAATTATGTGCTTCATACTTGAAGGTATGATAGATGCCAATGTGTGGATTATTGTGGTATAGACTATACCACGATATATAAAGATAATATGTTTTTTTGAAATGTTACCTCAATTAATGAGAAATACTAACAATTATTTGATTTTGATTTGCATGCCTTTTTCTCTTTGTTGAGTTTGTATTGCTGTCATCCTGTTGAGTCATGTCTCTGGTGTTATATTAAACCATCCCGTAAATGATCTTCAAATACCTCACATTTTAATACATCGCTCATCAATAAATATTATCTCTGATATATTTTAGTGGGGTAGGTGCTTAACAGATCAGATTAGCTGTGCGACAAAAACATTTTGCGCTTTACATGTTTGGCGGAGATAAGGGAGCATGGGCCCGAGATAACGGCGAAATTAGTACAATTGTAAGATTGCGATGAATTATGTAAGCAAATGGGCTGAAATTAGTTGGGAGTTGTGGAAGTTTGTTCGGTGGTTGATAGCTATCAGAAGTACAGATCTTTTTGGGTTAATTATTTATATAGAGATTTTGATCATAAATTGCAATATTCATCAGCCATTTTGCAAATTCATCAGTACCTATTTTCTAGCTACATTATATACGAAACCCGCATCGGAATATTAGTACCGTTGTCAGACATGAAATAGAGAGCAGAAATAAATTTCCGACGCATAGACGTGTTTTATTTTTGTTTCCTGTACGTATATATTTTTTGCGAAAACCCCGGAACCCAACATAGACTCCGGACATTCAAATCCTTATGCTTAATTTCATAATTAAAAACGTTTTGCTATATATCTACGCTACTAAAAATTTTTATTATATCACATGCATTATGAAAGTTGTTTTAGTTAACAAATTTGCAAAAAAATAAGCTCAAGTAGAGGTCGCTAAGTGCAACTGTTAACTTGCAAATTGCTTCCGAAGTTTCAAAAGGGTCGATAACTTTTTAACCATCATTATCACTCGTTATTGGTTCGTATTATAAACTGTTTATTTCTATAGCCACTTCAGCCACTTAAATATGTCCATTTTTCGGCGCTTCTGGCCAAAATTGACTTTACCTTCAGATTCTCTCCAACACATTAAATATTACAGTCAAATTATCTTGCTAAATGGTTTAACAAAATACATGCAGTGTTCTTAGTAATACGGAGGACTGATATACATCGTATATCAGAAATTGAATATACAGAGGATGACTGATCCACTTTAAAATGGGTGCGGAATATACACCTGATAATATACTCGCCACGATAGTAGCGCCCGTCGCGACGGCAAAGTGTGGAACAAAAATACACAAAATATCCAAAAAATGACATAAGTCGTCCTTCTGAAAATTTGTTAGCTGATATAGTTTGTTGAACAGGATTGTTTTACATGTGATGCTATCTGTCTTGCATATACGCATGACCGATCACGTCAAGACCTATTCAATGTAAATGGTCTATTATATATATATATATATATATATATATATATATATATATATATATATATATATATATATATATATATATATATATATATATATATATATATATATATATATATATATATATATATATATATATATATATATATATATATATATATATATATATATATATATATATATATATATATATATATATATATATATATATATATATATATATATATATATATATATATATATATATATATATATATATATATATGATGTACAAAACCAAAGGCACCGTGGTTAACAGATAATGTCAAATTAATGATGAAGATAAGGGATGAAACTCTACAGAAATATAAAAATTCTGGCAGAGTGGATCATTTAATGGCTTACAAAAATTTAAATAATCTCACGACCAAAGCAATAAGAAATGAAAAGAAGGATTATCTAAACTCACGGATACGAACAGGTACTTCAAAAACTCTATGGCAAGATCTTGATGAACTTAATATTCATTCTCGCAAAAAAAATATTACTGATATTCCGGCTGACATCTCTAATGTTAATGAAATTAATAGTTTCTTTGTAAATTCTGTGAAAAATATGCCAGCTGGAAATGTTCAAGATACTATAAAATTTTATTCTCATAATCTTCTAATAGATTCTGTTGAACAATTTAATTTTACTTTAGCTACCAATGAACAAATTTATGACACTATTAAATCAATTAAAAGTAATGCTTTGGGAATAGATAAAATGATACATTATTGTTGCCCGTATATTCTCCCTTATATTACTCATATTCTAAATTCGTGTTTGCTGTAAAATTATTTCCCAAGTTTATGGAAAACATCCTTGGTAATACCATTACCTAAAATTTCACAACCTAAGAACTTCAAAGACTTGAGACCTATTAGCATTCTTCCTCCGCTATCAAAAGTTCTAGAAAAAGTTACGTCAAATCAAATAAAAAGTCACTTAAACAAATATCACATTTTACCACAAACTCAATCGGGCTTTAGGCAAGGTCATAGTTGCACAACTGCTCTTTCTAGCATTTTAGATGATATATTCAAGGCATCGGATAATGATGAATTAACAGTGTTAATTCTGCTTGACTACTCAAAAGCTTTTGACTGTATTAATCATAAAATTTTGCTGTCAATATTACATTATATCGGCTTCAGTAACAATGTAGTAGAATTAATTCAAAATTATCTAATGAATCGCAAACAAATGGTAATGTTAAACAATTAATCATCTAATGAAGTAACTTTGGATCGTGGAGTAGCACAGGTTTCTATACTAGGACCATTACTATTTTCAATATATACCAGTCAAATGCATAAGGAACTATTAACGTGTAATATACACTGCTATGCAGATGACACACAACTCTATAAGTCATTTTCTCCATCGGATACGGTACATGTCATAAATGCAATGCTGATTTGCAGACTTTGGTAAAAACCTCAGAAGACCACAGTTTATGTATAAATCCAAATAAGTCGACAGTTATGTTATTTGGAAAGAACAAATTGCGCAACAGTTTTAGTGATAATATAAAAATTGAAATTGATAATGTATCAATTGAATTTGTTAACGAGGCAAAGAACTTGGGGCTAGTAATTGATACGAATTTAAGATTTAAAACTCACGTTAATAGCTGCATTAAAAAATCATTTTGCAGCCTTAAAAAGATATATGCTAGTAAGCAGCTATTGAATAAAAGTACAATTAAATTATTGTGTGATTCTCTCGTTCTGTCTCATTTTGCATACTGTGATGTAATATATGGACCTTGTTTGGACTGTGACACTTCAAACAAAATTCAAAGGGTGCAAAATTCGTGTGTAAGATTAATTTGTGGTATTACACGCAGAGAACATGTTTCTCACAAAATTTCTGAGATTAAATGGTTAAATATGACAAATAGACGTCTACTTCACTCCTCAATATTATTTCACAAGATAGTCTCCACGAAAACACCACCATATCTCTATCAAAAAATTAGATTTAGAACCGATGTTCATAACATTAACATAAGACGAAAATCTTTAATAACTCCTCCTGCTCATAGAACTGCTTTATTCCAAAGATCTTTTACTTATAATATTTCACAAATTTATAATAAAATACCTGCTAGTATCAAATCGTGCAATACAAAAGGATTTAAAATACGATTGCGTAACTCACTGTTAAATGGCCAATAGTTTTATCATACTTTTGGGCAAGTGTAAAATGCAAGTGTACAATAAAATAGGTATACAATATTATATTAGAACGTAGAACTTAGGAATCCAGGGGGTTAAGTGGGAGAGCAGTACCTGGGTACTGAACTTCGCCTCCTCATTTATTATTATTGTTATTATTGTTTTTTTTTTATATGGAATAAAGGCCTTTTATTATTATTATTATTATATATATATATATATATATATATATATATATATATATATATATATATATATATATATATATATATATATATATATATATATATATATATATATTAGCTTTGAAATTCTTTGCTATTCATATTTATTTTGTGAAAAGTAATCTTGGGTTTGTAGCATTTCATTACATAGAAATAAGCAACTAGACGAATAAGAAAGAAAACACACTTACCAGTACTATATCTGGACACACATACGGAAATGAATCACTATGCATATGAAAACGAACCACTTAGAAGTTGTACAAGTTCTTTCACCTTTCTTTTTATGCATTTTAAAGTTTAACATTTTCTGGATAACTGTATGCCTAATGCTTTTATATATAATATGTTCAAATAGAACAAATATAAATAGTAGACTAGGTTTGTGTATTCTAAGAATGAGTTCCGTCAAAAACTAATGTCATAAAACGTCACTGCAAGTGTTGGTGTATTGGTAATTTAAATTCAAGTATGAATGATCACTGAAATAAATCGTATACTGCTCTGAAGATCCTCAAGAAAGGTGAAAGAACTTATGTGTAAAGAGTAGTGAAATGGTTAATAACTCGTCTGTGTGACAACATATTGGGCATCTGTTCATAGCACAGTGCGTGAATAAGATAGCATATGATTAATTTCTTAATTTATTTTTTATTACAATGCAAACAAGTGAAACACATTCAACATACTATGTTTACTCCAACTATTGGAGTAGTAGACATTACGCATTGCTTTGATACCTTAATGTTAGGCATTCAGCAAGAATTTTCCATGTTTGATCAGAGTGGTGGCCACCACTCTGATCAAACTGCGATAGTTTTCTAATTTTGTTCATGAAAAAGTTTGTGTGGCTTTTCAGAGATGGAAAAAGTAATATTATGCAAAATATTTGACATTTCCTATTAGAACGATAATTAAGAGTGAAGAAATACGTTATCAAACTAGGTTACTTACCTAAAATTAAACCCAAAATATTTTTATATGAACAAATCTAATTTTCTCATTTCTACCCAGCATTTCTCCTAAAAGTCTTCGAATATTGTCCTTAATATATTTACCTCCTACTACTTGCAAAGTGGCACACGGAAACAATAAAATAATAAGATTACTTTCACATTCTTTCGTTTTGCTATATATTTATGCTATTATTATCAGTTAACATATAATATAAATGTCACAGAAAAAGAAATATATTACTGGATGGGGCTGGAACCTTTGATGTAACTGTAACACTCGGAGTAGTTTCCACAAACACCAAAACACTTTCACCTCGCAGAGCGAAGTTTTGGTGTTTGTGGAAACTACTCCGAGTGTTAAAGAAATATATGTGCAATAGCAACAGACGAAGAATGAAGCTAATGGAAAAAATCGTAGGAAATAGGAAACGATGTAGGTACGTACTTTCACTGTAGTTTCAAAATTGAAAACTTAATTGAATTAATAATACTTAACTTGTTATGGCCCATAACGCTGACTAAAATTTTCTTATTAGGTGCTTTTTCAAATACCAATATCAAATTCAGCAGAAACCAAATCTGCCGTGCCCCTGAAAAACATAGCAAGTCGACTTACTATGTTTTTGCTCTGTATCAATTAATCGAACCGCATACATGAGATTTATATGTTCGTATTGTTAAAATTTTTATCGGAGGTTCCGTTGGAAATTTACAGATATCCAGGTTTTAGCAAATAGACTTACTAAGAAACCTGTTCGTATCATCTGGAGTTACTACATAAATCTAGTATTTTGCTGAGGAATTTTTTAAATTGCAAACACAAAATGTAGTCAAATATGGTACTGTTTTTAATTTCTTTTATATCCTAAACAAGAATATCTCAAGTATATGTACTATTTTGTAGTACTTGAAAATACAAATGAAAAACATAGTAAGTAGATATGCTATAATAAAAAGGCTATTAATACAATTTTAAAAAGTAGTAACTAGTTACTTACAACAAAACCAATTTCCTCCAAACAAGATAGTTAGTAAATCTTGTTACGTGACGTCGTGCTTAATGGATTTAAATGAATGGATTTTTATTTTTCTATGTTTATAAAAACAAACTGTTTAAATTTTAGGTCTTACCTTTGTTAGATTCTTTGACTTGCAGAAACGTTTTGAGATTAAAATAAACGGAAATATATATTTAATCAATCTGGTTATTGGAGTTACTATTTTATTTTTCCTGCATTAATACACTGTACATAAATTTACTAGCCTATGTTTTTAAAAACTTGAAAATATCTATTTAATATTCAAATCTACTTACTAAGTGTTTGCATTGTTTAGATGAAAAATTATAATTGCATATAGACTTGCTATGTTTATTTTTCGCAAATAATATGCTTATCCTAAAACTAGTAACTATAAAACTTAAAATATTTGAGTTTTTATTAAATCTACCTAAATAAAGACGATATAATTAAAAATAGGTCAAAAAGTTACATCTATAAGCCAAATATCGAATGTTCATAGTTACCAGAAAAAAATTTAACTAAACAATTTTTGTTATTTTTAAACTGCTCTAGCCAAAATGAAAGTTTTTCGAGTTACTATGTTTTTCAATTGCACGGCAGAAATAGCTAATTACTATAATTTCAAGAGGAACTGCGTAAAGCTCAAGCTATATAAAATTAATGAGCTTGCGGCCAATAAATTATAAAAAGGAAAAACAGAAAGAACAACATAAGACATACAGCATCCGCCGTTGCTGTATTATACATCATCATTTTGTGCATTTGAAACGCTGTTCCCTTCAGCCAATCCCGATTGAAGCTCTGATGCACGGCGCGGCGTTACTGGTAAAAAGCAAGATCCGAGTTACCGATTAGAGAGCGTCAAATTTAATAAAACATACCTATATTTGAACCTGCATTGTACAAACTTAGATAATGAATATTGATAATTTTTTTTTCATACTAGCCATTTTTTTCAGAAAAAGCTGCTATTGAATGATACCCTAAAACTTGATTGCATAGTTTGCCATGTCTCCATTTCACAAAATATCTTTTTGTGCAGTGGTTTTGAACAGATTTATGCAAATCAATATATTTTCATCTTGATATATTTCCATCTTCCAAGCATCTTGACCTAACGCGGCTCTGTAATCACAAAAGATCTACTTATATAAGTTTTCGTGTCCGGAATTTCTATTATAATTTTTTCTTCCAGGATATTAATATCAGTGACCGTCATTTTCAGGAGGTCGTCACTTCTACATGTACCAGAAACTGCAATAATAAGTGCAACCTAAGAAAAAAACTTCTGATATTTTTGCCAATCAAGAACATATATATTATTTTGTAAGTAAAAAGTAAATAAAATTCTGCTTACTTTAATAGGAAAAAAATCCTTTGGTGCTTTAGTCGAAAAATCATCGATATTTTGTACACTCGAATTCTTCGATTTAAAGCCTACATTTTGTTGCTTCAAAAACATCGTCAGCTTTGTTTGTATATATTATCATTTTGTGCATTTGAAACGCTGTTCCCTTCAACCAATCCCGATTGAAGCTCTGATGCACGGCGCGGCTTTACCTGTAAAAAGCAAGATCCCAGTTACCGATTAGAGAGCGTCAAATTTAATAAAACATATATTTGAACCTGCATTGTATAAACGTAGATAATTAATATAGATAATTTTTTTTAATAATATACCTACCTACCTATATAATGATATTTGCTGGTTAGAATTCCAGAAGTTAGAATAGAAGTGCACAAATTTAGTACTTATGGATGCGTATTTCATATTACGATTATCATTTATTTGAATGTATAATTAATTATGTATCAACAATATAAACACTTCGCTTTTCGAATTGCCTGTTGGTTGGTACTGGGATGCATTTTACATGCAAAATCAACACTGTAAGTACAAGTCGATTTCATAATTAAAGAACAACATTTAACCAACATTGGATATCGGTGCCTGATAAAACAAAACTTGAAATCAGGAAAAAATGGCAAAATAGAAGGGTTCCAGAGGACAAAATAAGATTTAAAGCTCTTCTGGCTGAAATCTAAGCAAATATCATAGAACACATTAATCAAGTATAGAAAAATAAAATTAAAAACGTTTGCGTCAAAGAAAACTCCCAGTAGAAGGTAGTTAAAAATGATTAAAAAACAAGCAATAATCATACCAATCCTTAAGAAATACAATGAAAAAGCGGTAACAAACATCGAAAAAGCAGAAATGCTCGCAAGAAATTACGCTAAAACCTATATAACCAATATTAATAACAATACAGAGCAACAATTATTGGTGTTAATATAAGCATTTATCGAAATTTAAGCCCTTCTTAATGCTGCTGGGAAATTTGTATATCCTGCGAAGGTACTTCATTGGATGTGACATCAATAAATAGTCGTAGGTATATTAGCAGATTTAGACAACGATAACAAATTGGCTGTCTTGATTTGACTGACTAGTGATGACTCGACATACCCCTCTGCTGCAACACTGGATTTCCATCCGCCTAACTGCTTCAGTTGCAAAACATTTGCACCATTGTCAGCCAGTAATGTCAGCTATTGTCAGTCTAAAGGTATGCCCAGTGAAGGTCTCTATTTTCGGGAGCTTCGAAAAGGGAACCATTTTTTTCATAAAAAGCTGCTTTTGAATGATACCCTAAAACTTGATTGCATAGTTTGCCATGTCTCCATTTCACGATTTTTTTTGTGCAGTGGTTTTGAACAGATTTATGCAAATCAATATATTTTCAACTATCTTGATGTGGCTCTGTAATCACAAAAGATCTACTTCTATAAGTTTTCGTATCCAGAATTTCTACTATAATTTTTTCTTCCAGGATATTAATGTCAGTGACATTAATTAAAACGTCATTTTCAGGAGTTTATCACTTCTACATGCATCAGAAACTGCAATAATAAGTGCAACCTAAGAAAAAAAACCTCTGATATTTTTGCCAATCAAGAGCAGATATATTATTTTGTAAGTAAAAAGTAAATAAAATTCTGCTTACTTTGATAGGGAAAAATTCCTTAGGTGCTTTAGTCAAAAAATCATCGATATTTTGTACAATCGAATTCTTCGATTTAAAGCCTACATTTAGTCGCTTTAAAAACATCGTCAGCTTTGTTTGTATATTTCGAAATGTCCTTTTTGTCTTTAAGTTATATCATGGTCCTTAGCATGCTGTAGGTAGTCCAAAGCGTGAATGTCTTTCATTCTTTGGAGATCCCGCCAAAGTACGCGAACAATGTAGTTTCTGATCCAAAATGTGTGGTTTTTACGATGGCACCAGGAGTGATAAACTTGGAATGGTTTTTCGTACCGCGCCTTGCTTTATAGGTAGCTTTATAGGTAGCATACTTTCTTCCACTTTTTCGGCTGCCTTCTGCACCTCCGATGGTGTACTACATTATTCACTATCGGAAGATTCGGTACTCATTTTAATATAGGTACTTTCGTGTCCGAAACTCGAAACCGTGCGGAAATTACAAAATGACAGAAAATTATAAAATGTTTGTTCGTTGATTTTGTTTTATGCCATAGCAACAACATATACCTAGCAACCAGCAAAATTCTACCTACTTAGTAAAAATATAAGCCAGAACGGAATGCATTCCTGTTGTTCATATAGCTATGTTCGCGGTAGGAATCCTGAGCACATCCGGAATTAGTACTGAATTTATTCCGAACATTTCAAATCCACATGTCATATTTTATATCAGCTCTAGATTTTTCATATTCCGCTAACGTTTTATGAAAGTGTTTTCTGTTCTGTTCAGTTCTCTTGGTATTCTGTCATTCCATAGAGTTAGAATTTTAGTCGTTTTGTCACTGATCTCAGGCGATTTTATTTGGTTAGGGATCTAAGGGATGTTGGATGATTACAAAAACTGCGTTTTTAAAATAAAATTTTGTTTCGTGTTATATTTATAGTAGGAATAGTCATTCAACTTCTTCGAAATATTTTGTTCAGGTACTTCTAAAACCTTTATGATCTCCTCTAATCATCATAACATGATTCAAAATGAGCAGATATCTAATAAAGTACCTATAAGATGTAGGTACGTAATTTAGAAAGTATTTATCAATGTGCAAATACCTATAAAGCAACCGTGGTAACGTGTGGAACATAGAAGGAACTATATGAAAGGAATTATGTACACAAAACGTTGTTATGGCTTTTCATAAACATAAACTAAATCATATAACCTCACATTCCCATGTTACAAATAACCCAATTCGACATAATATACTGCAAATTGCGATACGCATGCATCGGATTAAAAATTCTAGCTCGAGTCCCGGGTGCCCGGGATGCATTGGGCACATTTGCAACAAGTTCAGAATTAAATGTTTATGCTCCGCGAGAATTTATAATCTCGATCTTACATCACTCGGTACCGCGAACGCTTAACTTCAACCTTCGCATGAATCTGATGTCTGAATTAGTTCAGAATCGCTACCGCGAACATAGCTAATACCACATTTTACCACATTTTACCACATTTTGCTAATACCACATAGCTTGAACCACATTTTAGAGTTATTCAGGAATTCGTGGTTGAAAATAAAATAGTATCCAATACTCGACCGGAATTTTCATTAATGTCTCGAGATTTTATTTATATCGAAGCTACGCATCTCGATAACATATTCTCTAGACAGTAATGAAAATCTTCCCGTCTCGTATTGTAATATACTATTTCCGAATTTAAAACAATTTTTACTGCTGAACTCCCTGACGCTGCTGACCTCCTGGACTAAAATTCTATTACGTAGATTAATGGGAGAGTCAATATTACCTACCTAAATTATTTGCATTTGGAGAACTATTATAACTAAGACATCGATATTATACCATCTCTATGTTTTATTCGGTCATGTACTTTAAACTTAGGAATAACGAAGGCACCAAGTCAATGAAAACAAAAACTTTAACAGGCCACTGGAAAATAATAGGACTCCTACCCCACGTTTTAACCTTAATGAGAGCCACATATCTTTCCCGCTGCAAACGGCAGCTCTTGCTTTACTTTGACTGTATCATATCACCCGCTTCATGGTGTAATAAGCTAGAATCGAGCCTGCTCCAAATCCTGGCTCCCTTTAAGCTTCCAATCAGAAAAGGTTTGTGAACTCATTTATTTCATCTGATGGTCGTAATGTTTGTAAAGTTTATTATTCAAGATGATATCAAAGTGATCCGATCAACGAGAGTTTTAACTCAATTTGTAATCCAATACGAAAACCATAATCCAATAAACATTATTTTAAAATATCATAATTCGAGGCCAATGAAATCATAAAGATTTCGGTCAACACAGTTGTGTACGAAATCCCAGTATTAAGCGCCGTAGATACTTACAGTCCATTTTTGATTAAATTTTTATGATTTTCGTTGCTCTGTTGACAAATGAATGAAATGAAACGAAGCATGAAATATGGCGCTAAAATATGCGAATTCATTCTACTAAAGGACTAAAATTTCCAGGTATATAAATAACGTAGTCATAATTAGATCTCGTAATTGAAAGAAAATATGCATATTATTTCTCGCCAGAAAGTAAACGAAGTAGTAAAGAAGAATAATTAAGTATTTCCACTTTCCAGACTATCTCAGAAATTGTTGTTTATCATCAAATAAAGCTTGCCAATTGAAACAATAAAGTACATAATACTGGTTTAAACAAAAATTCACGCAAATATTTATATGCCTTTATATTAGTTACCCGAAAGTAAATTTTAAATTTAAAAACAATTTAAAATTTATATTTTCACTATTATATTGATAGAATTATGAAAGATTTACGTTTTTAACCGATTTGAAAAAAGGAGGTTCTCAATTCTTACTTAGAATACAATCAATTTATTAGGCCAATAATATACAATTATTGTTATTCTTAGAGTTGCTGCCAGCCAAGGTTAACAAACGTGTTCACTTACAATTGAATACAACTGCCTAAAGGTACACCACAATTACAAACAAACCTGAATTCAAACTTCTAGTCGAATATAATTGGAGATGTATACATACGTATACATATGTATACTTCGTTATACGTTTGTAAACTTTGGCTGACACCGACTCCAAAAATAACAATTGTTCTTTTGTTAAAAATATTTTATATATTATTTTTGAATAGTAGTTTTAAAGGCCTTTTCGAGAAACTTAATATCTGTATCTTTTTAACAGTTCTTGAGATATTGCCATTTTTTGAAAAAACAAGGCTAACAGTAACATGATATTTATAGTAATTATAAAAACTGTGAACATTTTAAAATTAACAGTTGGTTTTCTGGGTTTTTAGGTTGAATTTACTATTATTTTTATTTTTATTTATTTCTTTTTCGGTTATTGTTTCAGTTTGTATTTGGTTATATCTGGCGAACTCGAGTTCACATTCCATGTTATAATTATCTGGCATTATGTGTGCACCGGCTTGTTCTCCCGTGTTGTGAGTTGCTAGGTTTTCGGACTTGCTCTTTGGTTGAAACGTTTGTGGGTTCTGCTGCTAGTAACCCTAAGAATTGTGCTGTTATGCCCACCCAGTCCACTTTTATTCACGTAAGAATTTTAGTAAATTTTGTTTTGATCCAACAATTACCAGACCAAAACATAGTAATTCGTTTTGCTAGATTTTGCTTGTTTTACTATGGTACTTATTTGTGACTGTTGGATAGTAACTGCAGTTGCTAGGTTTCACTCTAGTTACTATTTGGGATTGCATCATCTCACCCTATTTACTAGGTTCACTACATACTAATCTACTACTACTTAAACGTCGCGTCGCAACCACAAATGAGAGGTATTTATATATTGGGTTAATGCGGTTAAAATAATAATGTAAGGCAATGTTTTCGTTATTCTAACCTCAAGTAATATTAAACTTGTATCTATCTATTTGTATCGATGTACAGACTAGAGATCAATATTTGTACGAGATGCAAATAGACAAATAATAGTTACAAATCCCAAGCAAAATAATAGTTAATTAAGTTTATGTTTTAGACCGTTAGATGATGAGGATTCAGACTTACATGATCCAATACTAAATGAACCATTGTGTGATGATTCCGATGCAGACCCTGATTTCATCACAGAAAAAAACCCTAAGATACGTCATTTTTCAGTGACCGTGATCTATATTCAGAAGTAATAATTCTAAGCAAAAACCGACAAAAAACTCTCCTTCAAAAACTTTCCCACTGTTTTTGAAGGAGA
This sequence comes from Tetropium fuscum, assembly GCA_964058915.1. Classification (NCBI taxonomy): domain Eukaryota; kingdom Metazoa; phylum Arthropoda; class Insecta; order Coleoptera; family Cerambycidae; genus Tetropium; species Tetropium fuscum. Next base: position 25,690 of record CAXKVY010018508.1, read on the forward strand.
GCCTTTATAATCTGCAACAGATTGTATCTGAAAACTTTGAATTTATTTCGGAATTACTCTCAATAGTTTTGGAAAGGGCTTTTGATTACGTTCTTCATACCGGATCAGAACCTAAGAAGAAGAAGAATAAGAAGTTAAGAAGGGAGGGAGATAAGATTGCATATAATTTACGTAAACATGACTTGCTACCACCATGCAATAAGAAATGCCGAAAGAAGTGTAGTGGAAAATTTGAGGTCAATATGAGGCTCAATATATTAAAATCATGAAAAGTAAAATTTTTCTCAGCGGCGACTTTTTCTAGAGTCATACATTAGTCAATAAGACAATGTAAACGTTAGAACAGCTAGTACCAATTCTCAGCGAACTTGTACCCTTAGGTATTATTTGCCACCTCTCGGCAAATAATACCTCAAATAATACCGCAAATAATAATCACCATAGTGTATAAACCAATGTTTCTCCACGCTCTCGGCATGAAAACGGACTGTATAATCACTGAACATTTGAGATCGAAGAAGAAGTCTGATATTACTGGACAAGTAAAACTGTCAGATGAACGAGGCAGCAGTGCAAAAGCGAGAATGAAGGTTAAGAAAGATTTTTTAAATAACAGAATTCAGGCATATTGAATCATATAATCCACTTGTGTCGCATTATAAACATAATAATGGCCCAAATAGGCTTTATCTTGCGTGTGACATAAGCAACAAAATGTCGTGGAAAGATTTTTGTTTTAAAGATTCTAAAATATCTTATGAGAAATATCGGCAGGTTTTTTATTAAATTAATATAGTGGGACCTGCTCTTCGTATATAAAAACCACAAGGCAGAAACCGAAAGTAATCACATTTGTGAAACTGAAGAAGAAAGCTGCGGATGGTACCAAATATATAAGCGACATCATGATAGACATACCTTGGCTAGGCAAAGGTATGTCAAAGACAAAGAAACGAACTGGACTGATGAGTTTAATATTTTCACAGTAAACATGCAAAAAGTGCTAATAATACCAAAAATGCCAATTAAAAATTCAATCGTTGTATCCCGTCTAGTCATCTTCAATGAAACTTTTGCTCCTCTACACCATGATGATGACAAATGCCTGTTGTGCCATGAAGCAATACAAGGCCGAAATGCTCTTGACGTAGCATCAACATTTTACTACATTATTCGAAATGCTAATCCTGATGTAACATATGTTACCTTTTGGGCTGACAATTGCTCAGCCCAGAATAAGAATTGGACGCTATACTCATCGATGGTATCTGCTATAGTATACGCTGATTGCGGGTCCAAAGAAACTCACTTTCAAGTATTTTAAACCGGGTCATTCATTTATGAAGGCCGATTCAGTGCTGGTCAAATTGGAACTAAATGGAAAAGACGAAATGAGATTCTAGATATGAACGATCTGATCGATGTGGTGAACAAGTCGTCTAAGAAGAATCAACCGATTTTACTTGGTCATAGGGACTCTATTCATTTTAAAGACGGGTGTAAGCAAGCAGCGACGCGACGTGTTCGTCGGGGGAGTCGAGCATTCCCTTATTGGAAAACATACGAGCAGCAGAATTTAGAAAATATTCCAATGATCTACATTTTAAGGAGTCCTACGCTGATAAAGACTTTAAAACATGTCAGTTTTTATAAAACACCTATAGTATTGACATACCGCAACATCTGCAACACGAAAGAGGGTTGAGAACTGCGAAAAAGTCCAAAATAGAAAGAGAGTTATGCCAGTATATGCCTACCAGGAAACATATAATTATTCTGGAAGCAATTGGCAGCAAACGACAATGCTGAATATCTTTGTTTCAACTCGGCGAACTAAATATCAGAATTTCTTTTTATATCTAGATACTCGATGGCCATTATTATTGTCACTGATTATGTTATCATAATGGTATCGACACTTGATATAATAAAAGTAATATAGTTTATTTAGTTCTTAATTAATATTAATCATATTTGTGTTCTTTAGTGTATTTTATTTAAATAAAGTTAACTAACAAAAGAGGTAAACTAAGACATTTTTATTGTCTGAATTTTTAGTATCTACAGTATCGTACAACATTTACATTGGAAAAACCTAGTAACTTAACTTACAATTTTTTTGCATGTAAAGAGGAATCGAAAATCTAGTAACTAGAATTTTGGGCAATTTCCTAAATCAAAGGGCGTGTTAATGTTAAAAATAGAAAGGCGATTTTTTTTAAGCCTAATAATATAAATTTCGGTAAAGTTAGTCAGACCAGTGGATAAGGAGAGAATTTTCCAAAAGAAGTTCAATTATCTCAAAACGTATTACAACTAGATACTAGGTTTTACTATTGCACCGGCTTGTTGTGTGCACCGATTCCTGAGGGGGCGGTGGGCCCGATGTGTGTGTTGAGTTAATGATTGCTTGTGTGGTGATCGTATTAGTTTTAATGTATATATGACTGTTGTAGTAGTGGATGTTAAACCAATAGTCTGTCTCACTGTAGAAGATAGTATCCCTATTACCTGTAGATCACGTGACCTCTGGATTTTTCCGATATCCAACTTGAAGCTATTTAGGGCCCCCATGGGCCGTCTTTGGGATAACGTGGTAACTACGGGAAAAAACAGAGAAAGAGCGTCATAGAGTATAAAATATAATAAAATAAGTATAAGTATATAATTATGGTGGAACAATAGATTAATAATACATTTCTTTTTCTTGGTGTCAGATTGGAATAATCGGAAAACCAGCTTCAAGCATTGGTATATAAAAACAGACTCATGGACAATACCTCAACTTTGAGTTAATCACAACAGTTCAACCAAAATAAATTAATTATAAAAATATCAAGGAAAACTGCAAAAGGTGCTATTTAGTGATAAGGTATTCGTGACATGAAAGCAGCCATTCAAGTTAATTAATTGTATCTACAGTAACATGATGCCCTACAATACTAACTTTTTACCTTCTAACTAAAGGCATATTATATCTCGTATTCTTATTGTGCCTTCCTCTTTGTGCTTGGTGTTTCGTCGTGTGGACTGTGACTGTGAGTTAAAAATCTGGGCGACTAAAAGAGGATTAATTAGGGTTAAGAGCTTGGGCACTATTAAAATTTAAATCTTAATCCTAAGTTGCTGAACAAACAGCATAGGATACCGTGAACAGTACTTATTTATTAAAAACGGAGCCCTGATAAACATCTAGGAGCTTGGCGGATTAGCACCAAACTCGTAAGTAAACAACATCGGTAGAGCGGTTTACATCGAAATTCAAGCCTGTGTCACTTCATACGAGGCAAAGATTCTCGCAGATAGTACTTAGGGCGAATTACCAGGGAATTTGATATTGATTTACAGGATCGATCAAGTAAAACGAGAATTGGCAGCTTGTTGTCTCCCGATGGATTTAGAAATGGGTGGGTTTATTCATAAATGGAGAAAAAATTGCTGGGATTTGTGTCTGAATCTATATTACTTATATTTTATAGGCAGCTCATGATAATTTAAATGCAAAAGGCTTTTTGGATTCCGATTTCTTGGATATAGCTGCAGTGAAATACTGCTTCCCGTTAAGATGCTTCTTGATAAGGAGTTTCAATGCGGCAATACCCAAGCAGCCATCGTGTAATGGATTGCTATCGTTATGGAAAGCTTAGCTATAATGAAAATGCTAGAAACTAGTTAATTATATTTGAAGTCGTAAGAACATTCATTGTTATGTAGTTGTCACAATCTCTAAGACTAAGTGAGAGTGATTGTACCTATTCGATTCCGATTATACCACCGACAATCCCACAGGTGTGAGAGTGAGGACTTGCGACTGTAAATAATGAAAGAAATTCTAAACCTCTTCTAAAATATTCGTCTCAGTATGTACTCCTATATAACCAAATGTACAGAGTAAGGCTCGAGCACCCACCACCTCTATCTCACTTATCCACTACCGATTCAACTCATTCCAAAAATTAGTGAACACAATTTTTGATTAGTTTTTGTATTCTAAAAACGTATATTATAAACCGCCGTGTGAAAAGTGCCAGTCGCACGAAGGGTTCCGTACCATTATCTATAAAAACGGCAAAAAAATCATATCTGTTGTATGGGAGCCCCACTTATGGGTACTTAGATTAAACACTTGCGTACACCTACCTACTTATGATATATAATGCCTACCTACGTAAGATAATAATTAATTTCGTCCTACCGGCGACTCCGGCATTTATTAGCATACAGATTTAGGTTCATGTCTATTGTTGTATGGGAGCTTCCTTAAATATTTATGTTATTCTGCTTATTCTATTCTTTTTTAGTATTTGTTGTTATAGCGGCAACAGAAATACATCATCTGTGAAAATTTCAACTGTCTATCGTTAGCCAACAACTAAATTTCAACACTATCACGGTTCATGAGATACAGCCTGGTGACAGATGGACGGGCGGATGGACGGAGGGATAGCGGAATCTTAGTAATAGGGTGCCGTTTTACCCTTTGGATACGGAACCCTAAAAACCTCGTAAATATACATGGTGGTTTAAAAAAATGGAAACCCACATATTTATATACCAAACAAATGTTCTTCCTTTTCTGAATCCAAAAACATATAATTGTTATATACTGACTCGTGATAATGTTCGTGCGAAATTGCTGAAAAATGAGTATAAAAGTATAAAATAAATAACATATATAGTAGTCTAAGCATTCTAGACAAGCGGTGACATATTTGAAGGGATTTAATCATAAATAATTATTTTATTTTGCAAATATTTTCGTATTATGTACAACCATCATTATTATAAAATTTTTATAATAATGAGTTTGTACATAATATACAGATATTTGCATAATAAAATAATTGTTTAAGTAAATTACAATTCTTTTAAATTACCCTAACACAATGCGGTCTTTATTTAATTTTCTACCCAAATATAACGTGAATATGATTAATTACGCAAAAAAATTGAGGCATCGCATAAAAAATATTGTGGTAATAGAGAATAATAATTAGAATATTAAAAATAGTAACAAAAATGGGTTAGTGAGTAAAAATTAGGTATTCGGGGCTCTCTTAGGGTTCTAAGGCTAAAATAAATATGATATTCATGTCTATCTCGTCGAGCTACCACCGATTAAGTACAAAAGGATTTATTGTAGGTAGGGCCCAGTCAATTGTCCAATATTTTGACCCATTTTGTCCGGAGAAATTTTCACCAGGTCAAAATCGATCGTTTTACGGGGTTGGCGATGCTACGCTGATCGGCCGGGTGAAATATAAGAGTGAGGATGATATAGAAAATTCTGAGGAACATGAAAATGAAGGTGTTGGTGGCTTCGACGACGAGGATGATGTGCAGTTATCCACATTTTCCTGTCATTAGAATTTATTGTTGATTCAACATTATGTATTTTTGTTTTCTATTTGTAACTCAGAAGTGTTTTGTTAGCTTTTTTGTTCTGCTCACTAAATATATATTGCTGTACTAAAGTATCTAAGTGTCTCAGAATGGTTTCTTTACTTTTCGTTAGCTTAGGCAACATTCAAGAATTTAACCGGTGCTTGGTCAATTGACCATAAAGATTTTGACTAGTCAAAATCCCAACCCTAATTGTAGGTGATTGTAGGTGCAAGCGCGAGTCATTTTGAATGCGTGCAATCAGTTTCCACAGCGAGCGCGTAGAACCGCTGTCCCCTCCAAATGCTACACTGCGCGTCTGCACTCTTCACTTTATCATCAAATCTCTAATATTAAAAATAAATTAATAATAAAATAATCTAATCGTAGTATTTTTTTTATCTAAAATATGGATTATTAACATGTGTGAAACACAGGGCTCTACAACGTTTATTGGTCTTCCAGATTTTTTTGTAAAAAATATTATCTCTCCTCCTAATGGTCGCCGAAAGTTATATATATGTTTTTTTAAATTCTTGAAAAAAATGCCAGAAATTGACTGCCGTAGCTGCCATTTACTCCAAGTAAAAATTGAGTAAGTTATTAAAACTAAACATGTCAAAAAAGTGCAATGTTTTCAAATTCATTTTCTGACCCTTGAAATAAAATAATTCGATACATTCTATAGTATGATAGCGCAACTCTTTACAAGCATAATGAGTGCTTACTCGATGCTATAGCACGAGCCCCCGAGAAGATATAGCGAACTTAAAAGAGCATTTTTTTTCTCGAAAAATTGATATATCTCGATAAATAATCAATATTTTTAAATATTTCAAAACAGTTTTTTCTTAGCTTGTCATGAGCTACACCAAGTAAAAAGTATGGGAACGTTATGTTATGTTAAGTTCTAGAGAACCAGATTTTTAGCGGTATATTCGATAGAACTCGAAAAGTAAGAAAAATATCGAAAATTATTATAGAAGAATTTTGTTAGATTTTAATATCTACAACTTTCTCATTTAATTTTTTTCGATAGGTGCTATAGTTTATTTGTTATTTACAAAAAACCGTTTTTTTGCAAGTTTGCGAATTTTTTATATTAACTTTCATTCAGGCGCGAGTTGAAAGAAATAGAAACGCGGACCGTGACATTGGACCGTGACAGAATGCTTGGACTATAATGGGGAACCTCTGGAAACGATGCTATTTATTGAGACAAAGAATAATAAATAACAATAACGGTAATGAATAATAGTAATAATTAACAATAGCAGACTTTTAGTGAAAGCAAATAAAAGTTTTAATGAAAGTATTGCAATTTAATGTCATAATAGTAAAATAATGACTTTTGCCATGTAACCACCACAATTACGAATGCACATTTGGCATCGCTTTATAAAGTTACTTCTTACACTTTGGAATATATTACCATTTGGATCTAATTTCTCAACTTTTACATGTATGCATTCTTTTAACTCATTCATATTATGAAGAACCCCAGCTTCATATCATATTTTAGCGCACTCTAAAGAAAAAACTCGACTTTCAGCGGGCCAATATACCGTCCCTTCCTATCCAAACAGGATATTTTTGAGCCAATAACCTCAGCTGATGATTCAGACCATCCATTGACCTAGATACTACCACTGCCTTTTTAAAAGGACGAAGAGGAAATCTAAATCTGTTTTTTAACACAGTATTCATATGGCGATACAAATTCTCATTTCTGTATGATATTTATAATATATTATTGACATTTTCAGCGAAATAGATCGTATTGTGTCGTTATAGCAGCATATTTTTTTCAAAGATTTTTTTTCTACAGTTGCATCAAGAACCAATAGTAAGTTATGCCTATATTTGTTATTAAATATAACTATCGTGTATCAGGAAAAACTACTATAGTTATCTTTAATATTTATTAGTCAAAAAAGTTTATCCTGTGTTTTGTGTTGCATAACCTTACAAACAGTACCGTGCTATTAAAAGGTCAGTTCAATTTTGTTATGAAAAATCTGCATAGTAATGACAATACCAATCTCAACTTGGAAAACAAGTGTTGAAAAATTGGTAACATTTGCACCGAAAATGTTACATTACAATCCCTTAATTCCACTGTCCATTAATAAGGACAAGGTGATTACCGAAAAAGCTATTACCAATACAAGAAAATTCTTATAAAAATATGTTTGATATGACCTAGTTAAAGTTTCTATACAAAAAAAATACTTTTCAAAACAAAATTATATTTCGGGAGTATCTATGTTTTAATAGTATATTTTCTCACAGGGACATTGTCGTATCAATTATTGCTTTTCGTGTTTCAGTCTCGATTTGGTTTTATGAATAGTCTCGGCGATATGATATGTTTATCCCAGTTTGATATTAGTTTATGAAAAAAGGAGCTCCAGGCAAGATTTAATATCACAAGTCAACAACTTGATGGGAACTATCAGTTCCTGCGCTTGCCGCAAGCAGCGCACCCATAACAGCATGAAGTTAGTTCCATATTTTGTACTATCATAAGACAACAAATAAATTCGATTTATTGGAAAAGCTTCGCTTTTTTTCGATTTGGCAAGGAGTTGAATTGCCTAATAGCAAGCTAATTCTATAGTAGTAATATGGTAGAAGTTCCACATAAGTCCTTCAGAGGTATTTTCATCCTAGAACATTATTTTACTAATTCAGATAAACTCAAGGGAATTGAGCTTTATTTACGGGTGCAAGGATCTGCTTCCAGCTTATCCCTGATTACATCGCGGGCATCTCGACAGGTTTTAAATACTACGCTGTTGAATGGATTAATCATAATTTTAGTCATTCACTCTTAGAAGTTTGCACGAAATGTTTCATAAAGTCGTTGCTTATTTGAATTTAGTTTCAATTTTTTCTCCTCATGACTGAACAATCTTTCAGCATCAATGCCAGCTCTTCGACGCTTCTATACATTCTTAACTGATATTTTCGGTCACAGCAAATATAAATATTTACTATAAATACTACGTCCTAATAGATTAAAGATTCGAATGGCTAAAACGTGACATTTTGAAATTTAATTTAAATATGGTTGAAAATATGCCGTGAATTCTGTTATCAGTTGTTGCTACGATTCAATTTTTTTAATCATAAGAACAAAAATAAAAATAAATCATTGGCTGTGAGAACTGTTAAATATTTCTTAGGTAATTATTGAGAAGACTATTATTCCTACTATTCTCAAGATAGTAGGTGAATCCCGAGCAGCCAATTCCTCAAACTAATGTTCAAAGCAGTCACTGGTCGGTGGGTCATACTTTTCCGAGTGCTTAAAATAAGATTTTTTTTCACTAACCCCTATGTCAATGGTACCGAAGATGTCGTTGAACTCCATATCGATAACTTTTTCCTTAAAGATAATCGACGGTAAGTAGCCAATTATCTCTAAAACTCCGTCTTCCTTCAATCCAATGACTAGCAAAATAACATGTGAAAACACTACAATTACATCTCTGAATCATCAGAATACATCAGCGAATTCTCGGGAATCAAATTGAACTGAAAGTAAAGAACATTATCTTAAAAATTAATATATGGAAAATTATAACGAGCAGAAGATAATAAGGAGTCTGATAGAGAGACTTGAATATCACGAACCTGCTGACATATATTCTTTTACTTTAAAATAAAAACATAGTATATATTGTAATGTATTTTGTATATGGGCAAATTTTATTTTTATTAATTGATGTTAATGATAATTTTATATGTACCTTTCTTTACCTTTTATTCTCCGGCTATGTTCAGTTAATCAGTATACCTATTTAATTATCCCAGGAGTAGGATCCAGCACTGTTGTGTGTATTGTATCCAGAAGATGTTAAACTTTAAAACGCATAAATTATCTAAATAACATATTCTGGATAACTGTATGCCTAATGCTTTTATATTAATATGTTAAAATAGAACAAATATAAATAGTAGAATAGGTTTATGTATTCTGTGAATTTCAGTTCCATCAAAACTAATGTCACAAAGTCTCTGAAAGTGAAGTATTATTAATATTTTAAATTAAAGTATAAATGATCAATAAAACAAGTCGCACATCACTCTGAAGATACTCAATGAAGGTGAAAGAACTTAAGAACTTGAGTTGCTATAAACCCAAGATTTCTTTTCATAAAACAAAAATATGAATAGCAAAGAACTTAAAAGCTATATATATATATATATATATATATATATATATATATATATATATATATATATATATATATATATATATATATATATATACAGAATATCCAGAGAGAGAGAGAGAGAGAGAGAGAGATCGTATGTTTTCATTAAATGAGTTACAGTATTGCGTTTTTAATCCTAATACTTCTTTCCAAAAAACAACTTGGGACCACCGATGTTTGGCATAAGTATTTTAAATTATGTTTACATTGTTTTGTTTCTGTTAATTGTTAAATTAACTGTTAAATGTTCTGTTGCATTTGGAATGAGGGGTATACATTTTACTTCAATTGCCTATATTTCCCCTAATATTACTTTATGTATCATTTATGGTTTTTTTGTATGTATATACATGTAGCGTAAACAAATGAAGTGGCTGCCAGGAGAATAATAATGAGCAGGATAGATACAACTTCAAATTGCACTCAAAGACTCTTCTCCCATGGCAGCAAAATGCGCGGGCGCGTTCCATTTATTAGGGCAGCTTTTAAACCATACCAGCAGTCAGCGCCGAAGTTCCTGCGGTTTTGCATTGTTGAAAGCTTCAGCTGAATTCGCTCCTCGAACGCCTGTCGAGGCTTGTGCTCGGTATATCACGCTTTCGTGAACACGTGAATCTCGGATTCAAGCTGCTATAAGAAAGATACTGGCGCGTTCTTTCGTATAGCAGTTGAGCGTTTCGTTGGTTTTGTGGGTGCTGATCAGAGGTAGTAAATACATTAATTTTAAACAATAGAACATTTCTCTTACTGTCTGGGTTTTCGTGATTTAAACTCAACATTTAGAAATATCTAATTATTTGTCAAATTCAATTTGATATCTATGTCAATACGTGCCAAAAATATAAAGTACTAAAAATATAGATCATGCGGCCACGTAAGTCTTTTACATAATGTGAGTCGATGGTAAATAAGATGTAAATTATAATTATATAAGTGCAATAAATGCTGTTTAAATTTAAAGACATTCCCATTACTTCGATTTAATTAAACTGCAAATTTTATAATCAAAAGTAAAGGAAATAATTGAATTGAAAATATCAGTTTGTTTTCTATGATATTATGACAACATCACCTACATCGCTGATTTTTTTGTGTGCGTTTTAAGTATCCCCTAAAGGTAACAAATCACACTTTTCTATATTTTTTATGCCCAGCGTAGGCGAGGGAGGGGAGGAGAAGTGGTAAAAATTGTAAAATTGGTAAAAATTTTTATATCTCGGCCCCCTTTTAACATGCGACTGAAGTCGAAGTTCCGTTGAAGAGGGTGCGGTGAGCGCTACAACTTTGCGACTCATGACTTTTGTCGTATCCGAAAGGATTATCATGTGGGGGGCGAGGCAAAAATTTTCGGAGCAGAATTTTTTTGCAACTAAAATGTCATTTGCAACATGTCTTTAAATATTATATATATATTATTCATCATATTTAGTGTACGTGGAAATGTGTGTATGTGTTAGTGTACGTGGAAATTATGGAAGAATCATTATAGACATTTCCAGCTGGAGTAATAGGAGAGAAAACAAACGCAGCGCATTTAGTTTTTCTTTTTACTTCAAAACATTTTTGGCGACGCTTTTCATACTTGAATATGCACATATTCACTACTACATAAGATTTGCAATGTACATTTCATGTGGACTCTTTTCCACACCACCGCTGAGGTAGAGGCCTAGGCGCATTTTTTTAGTCCAAAGCTCAAAATATCGTCTCCATAAATGTCTAATAAACGTTTCTTTATAGATATGGTACAAGGCACGTAGTCGCCTTTAATTTGAGCAATCAATTCCTCCAAAGTAAATTGGCATTCGTCACAATTTACTGTTAAATATTCCATAATGTCTTCGATGGCTCCGTCAATTTTATTCCAAGTGGAGTTGCGCCTTTTTTCCCGGTACACATGATAACCGTTTCGAATGCGACAAAAGTCATAAGGGGCAGGGTTACAGCGCCCGCCAAGCACTCTTCAACGGTACTCCGACTTCAGTCATATGTTAAAAGAGAGCCAAGATATTAAAAAACAATTTTTACCCCTTTTCCCCCGCCCACACTGGGCATAAAAAATATAGAAAAGTGTTAATTCGTTACTTTTAGGGGGTACTTAAAACGCACACAAAAATAAGCGAGGCAGGTAATGTTGTCATAATAATCTACCTGTCTACTATACTATAGCTATATGATCGCCGAATCGTGCCAAATGATGACATTGACGTTTTAAAATGTGAAATTATTTGTTGTGACAAAAAACGCATGAAGAACTGAAAAACAACTAATTCAAGATAAAAAACGAAGGAGTTGTCGTGGACAAATTATAATATTCAACCTGCAATTAATGGCAATTATAACTAACTGGAATTTGCGCCCCTCGCCTTTGGCTCATTACGTCACCCTGCGTTAATAATGGCCCTCATTAATTATTCTTTCAATAATATGCTATTAGTAGGTTAGTTAGCTATTAGCTGTTTATTAAAGTATATATTCCCTTGAAATTTGCTTTATTGCTAATTTGCGACACAGGCGTCAAATTGAAATCCCGCATTCCGATTTTTATTATTTATATTATCACTTCGACAAGAGTTATAGGACGCGATAGACATGGGACATTACGATTTGCCAAAATTCCGATTCGACATGTCCATTTCTACTCGATTTATGAAAAGTTACCGGATAGGACCGAATAATATGTGTTGTGTGTCTTTTAATATTTATACATTGGTCTCAACAAGCAGTTGCACCACTAGCCGACGCGACGGGTAGTTCGTCATCTGTGACCTTGAACGGCTCCGAACGCTCGACGGACCTGCAGATAAATCAATTTCTGTTAAAAGCTATCGATAAACAATTAAAAAAATTACATTTATATATATCATCTCATAAAATGTGTTGGATACAAATAATAAAATCAAGAAAATCTTCAGGGATAAATTTTATAACGTTAACGTTTATTTTTTAAAGTTATTATTTATTTTTAAATTATTAACTGAAGAAGGAGGCCAGTCAAAAGAAACGTGTATTTTTATTGTTTCGAAACAAATACACTATTTAAGTATATTATTTTAATAAAATATTGAAAGACATTTTTAGAAATTAATTATTGTCTATTATTGCAAAAACATATTAACATAAACATAAACATATTAGGTGGATACATTATATTTTTTTATTATTATCAAAGGTCAGATTGGCTCTAATAGTTTTTGCGCTAATTCAGGTTGTAAAAAAATTATTATGAAATCGGGCATAAAAATGTACTACTTATATAAAATTCATGTAGAACCGTTTTCGAGATAGCCATCTCAGAATTTTGAGAAACGCAAATTAAGTGTCTGCACAGAAGAACTACCAAAAATAACTATTCACACAGGAACAAACTTTATTTCATACAGCAAGACGTATACAAATGTACTATTGTCGGTAGCCTTTTATATGAAATAAATGCAAGCATGCATTTGCTGCGTCGGTATTTTTGTGCCTTCATTCTGGCACGTAGGTAGCATAACGTTTAGTTTATGTTACGAGATAGAAACGAGGTTAAAATAAATATAATTTATAAAATATACAATCTCATAACTCCTCCATCCTTAGAACTGCAACCGTGAGGTGGATGTATCTGCTGGCGAAGGTGTGGAACCTCTATGCGTGAGACCTCTAGGCTTCTGGAGCTTCGAGAGCAGAGCATATATCTTAAAATAAATATAATTTATAAAGTATACACAAAGGTGGTATGGAAACAAAGCATTGCAACGCCCTAGCCTTCTCGCCCCCTTGTCTCGGAAACTAGACTTACGTACAACTCAGACATACGTACAATGTATTTTTATATATTATTTTTTTTGAGTTTTATTAAATATTTCTCATAATAACAAGATTAGCCTACAACAAATAGATCACGAAATATTCTAGAGAGACCAATATTTGCGACTTCTGACCTTGAGTAACTTTTTTTAATAGACAATTTCGTAATGAACTTTTGACACAATTTGTATAATATCAAAATAAAAAATTATGAATAGAAATCAATTCACGGTGATTTTTTTATATTTTATGTTTATGTTATGTACCTAAAATAACCGGGTTAATACTCATATACGATACATTAGAATAGCGTATTTAAATAAGGTGTATGGTCACATTTATGTCATACGACTATCATAAAAAGTCATCGGGTTTTCATTTGTTTTTCTACGATTTTGATAAACAAATCAATGTTGAATAGAGCAAATCTATTGATGTATTATGTATGACATATCCATCTGCTATGCCCGTACCTATAACAAATTATGTGTGTTGTGCATAATATATGGTATATTATTTAGTCAAGTGGATTCCTATTGAATCAGTCAATGGTAAATTCACGACGAACGACTCCAGGCAAACATCAAGTGGTATTTTCCATTATACGCGAATTCAATGGGTTCAACATTTTTGATCTTTGACATATTGCCTCCCCAAATCCCAGTGTAATCTAATCCTCTAAAAGCAGACTTAATTTCCTGCTATCAACGTAGACAACAGAAACACACACTCTCCCTTTCAAGACTTCTCACATTTATCTAACGTTCCAATAAAACGAATTCCTTCCAAGTATCCCATTATACTCGCATTACTCTGTCTCTGTGAAATCTTATTAGTTTGAGAAATTACTCCTGGACGTAAACGGTAATATTCCAGTTATTTCTCAAACATTTCCCAGGGTATCTGCCGACATTCGTTGGATTTATATCCAGGGCCGTCTCTAAGGTATTGGCCGCCCCAAGCGAACTGACATAAACCCCTGCTCCCAAATCTTACCGCCTTCTACAAAAAAAAACTCGTTTTTTAAAACATTTATCTATAACCAAAATAAAAATATACCTATTCGTAAAATATTCGGTGAAATATGTATCATTAAAAAAAATTTACGAGGCTTCTTTTCCGCAAAGGAACAAATTAGCTCATCATAATTTAAACTACTTGTTGCCTCAGTCTCGATAGTCGAGGAAATAAAGTAATGAAATTCCGATTTTTTGAGCAGTAAGATGCATTTTAGAAGTGCATCTCGAAGAGGCAATAAGGAAGAAATTTACTACTCAGTAAATATTGATGGAAATCAGTCCAGTTTTGCTACATGGGAGGTTCTTGGGGTCGCTGAATACAAGTATCATGACGGCAACGGTCAAAAACTTGTATTAAGAGTATTATGAAGAAGAATAAGTATTAAGAATATTTTTTATTTTTAGTTATTGAAGATATCTTCTTCGTTATCTTCCTCTGTGCGTTCGATTCAGCTGAGATTGGGTCATTTTCTAAATAATTTTCTACATTAAAACGATTGCAGCCTGCACAATTTTTGCACGCAAAATCTCAGATTATTCCATGTTTTCTGCAACCGCATGAATTACCGCAATCTCTGTTGCAACTGCAGAAAATTAAATTCATAACACTGGGTGGACCAGGAGGCTGTGTCATCTTTATAGGAATTAAAGAACTTTCTACAAGTTCCCATCCCCAATTTGTTGGATTTTAAATGTCTTCTCCATGTAATTTAAATGCTGCGTGAATGCATCTACCGTAGGCAGAATTTTACCGATGGTTCCTTTTCTATTTTTGGCAATAGCCATGAAATTCAACCTGTACCTATAAGTTTCAAGCGACTGAATATTACTCGGCGTTAACTCATCAGGTATATTCGGCTTCCTAAAGGTCAGTAGAGCATTATACATTGCAAGTTGATAGCCGTGTTGAACTGTCGTCAATAGACAAACCAACTTCTTTGAATTTTTGGCATACATGGCATGATCAGGTTTTTTTTGGAAGGTAATAAATAATTTGATTTTCCCTTGATAGGAGGTTGTAGGAAACACGTTGGAAAACACTATATTGTGTAACTCTCATCCTTTTGCGTAACTCGCTAGCACTCGTTCCGCAAAAATCTGCTCGTTACACAAAATAGTACTTTTCCCAACTAGTTACATAAATAGCTATTTTAACATTTATATATTAAAACTTTAATTATATGCGAACAAAATCTAAAGAAAATACACATGCACGGTATTGATATTACTCAGTATCAATACCGTGCATGTGTATTTTGAAATACACAGTACTGTGAAATAAAATTGAGAACTCCTAACCTGAAGCCCATTATACTTCGTTACAATGCTACCCACTATATTAAAAGCGCAAAATAAAAAAAAATAGCAACAGCAGACAAAGTTTGCAGTGCTGGTGACCAGAATCTAGATCTTTCTTATAATATTTAAACAAATAATAAAGAATAATATATTTAAATTCAGGTAAATATTATGTAATACTGAAGATAATTCCAGGAGATGACGTTCATACTGTCCACCTTGGACACCAGCTACCTCGGAGACTGTTGCCGTTACGATATTCGTGGTCCGTGACCGAAAAACCCCCGAGTAGCAAAACTAGACCCATTTCCATCAATATTTACCGAGTTGCAATTTTTTTATTTATTGTCTTCGAGATGCACTTCTAAAATATATATTTTTCTATGCAACAATGCATTTTTTCAAAATGAATTGATCAATTCAGTTCACAAAGTTTGTAGACGCCTTCAGGAATCGAACGCACAAAACCGCATTCAGATCCATCTTACAGCTCAAAAAATCGATAGTTAAGCAGTTCTTGGTGCTTTATTTCCTCGGCTACGATTGAATTAGTGCCAAGCCAGTAAGGCGCTCTCGAGACATACTGGGGCGCAAATAATTCTCCGTAAGCTACCGATATTGATAGAAGTTAAATCCTTAATACTATTATAATATTTGGAAGAATTCCGTCCAGATTGTTAGAATAGATGAATTCTAATTTTTTTGTGGATTACGTATCTTGTCCGTTTCTTTTCCAATCAAGACATTGAAGAAAACCATTTCATCTCGCAGGTTGAGACCATTCGAGTCCATCCAAGTATTTGTTCTCACCATCAGTTAAATATAGCTCCAAATCCATACAATGTTTCATAACATCTTCTTTATTGCTGGTAAGAAGCACAGAAATATTATATAAAAATTAGAAGTAATTGCAATGAGTTTTCAATATTTCAAATCTCTCATCAACTGAGTTAATAATTTTATCCACAACATCGTACCAAAAAACAACGCATATCAAAAAATTAAATCGTTATCACGGCACGCTAAATCCTCTCTTATGAGCTATGATATTGTGGAGTTTTATAGTTAGCAGTACTTACTGGGATATCAATGTAGTCCTAATCATCAACATCATAATATATTTTTTCATCTTACCTGTTTCAATTTTTTGGCGTCCCCCAATAAATGGCCGCCCTGGACCATCATCCGTCCGCCCGCATGCTTAAGACGGCCCTGTTTATACCTATTATATACATGTTTATAGCAATTCGCTATTCCTTTAGTTGCGAACACTAGATAACTTCATAAATAGGTAAATACGAGAAATTTTACTATTTATAACTACATTTAAATCAAAGAAGTCATCGAGATTATATTAATTCCCAATGCCTAACAGAAAAGCCTAAATAATCCCTCATAGTCCTGATTATATTTCGGACGAAACTCATTTGCATTAAAATTACAGAATTTACATGGGCCACACATGGGCCAATGTATTCCACAAAATAAATATATCCTAAGTTATTGCTTCTCAAGTTTCCCTGCTACCGAAAATCTACATAACTGAACCTTTGTATTTGCACAAGAGATCTTGTTACGGAATTAATTATTTAAGTGTAAATTTACTCTAATTTCATATTATTTGTTGTAGCGTTTATATCCTGTTATTTAATGCTGTTCCCTATCTGCATTAAGTAGGTTAATTAAGTTTCGATTAATTTGAATATCAAATATTTAAAAATAATTACAGTTAAGGATTCCTTCGGTTGGTGTAATTTGCCCATAACTTTTGACACAGCTACCGTGGGGTAACTAGATCTACAACTTAATTTATGAAGGTAGCGCCAAAGGCTATTTGAATATTTGGACTTTGATGAAACATTGTTAGTTTTTGCAATATAGGCATATTTATAATTATCGTGAATATCCATACCATAGATCAGGTTTTTGGGTGCCACAGCTATAAAACTATATTTTATGATTCTTTGTTTGGTACCCTGCTTTTATTCACGGACCAAAATAAAACTAATAATGCCATACTATTTCAGTCGTCAGGGGTATTCCCTTGCGCAGAAGGTCCGGCAAGTTCGATTTTTTATATGTTGTTTGAGATGGTTAGAAGGTAACAATTCGAGGTTTCCATCATCCCCACTCCTGAGCTGGCTTGGAGAGGGGGAAATAACCATCACGGAACTTTTTCCATTTAACAATTATTTATCGATTTCAATTGAATTTAAATTTTCGCCATACACCATCCAAGTTCCATTCACCATCCAAGTCTCCAAATTTTTTATTATAATAAATGCATAAAGTAAGTATTCACAGAGAAAAGTAATTGAATAATTAAATTAAAGTCGCTAATATAATAAATCTGAGACTTCAAACTAGTGGGCAATTTAGCTTAATCTTCATCGTTTAGTCATGGTTTGGAGTGGTGGCTCTTCTGGAAGTTCCTCAACCTAATCCTGTATGTCGTCTTCGTTGTGATCATCGAGAAGAAACGCACTTGCATGAAATTGTTTTCAGCAAGGCTGATGGAGGAGCATCCCTCGTTGTCGGCATCGGCCTCTGCTACTCCTGGACCATCCCTAATGGGTTTTTGGGCTTTCCCATCCATGCCATGACTTGGTGGTAAGTTCTGAGCGAGTGATAATGTACCGCATTAGACGGGGGGGGAAGGGGGAAGCTTGGCCAGATTAAGACTTGTTGAACTGCTGCTTGTTGGGTGGCCCAGGGCAGTGGTGTACAGAGCCACCAGAATCTGTTCTCCTGCCTCTGAAATGTCTGTGACACTGGCATCTGCATCCATGAATTCCTGGACGATCTATACTAAAATGGGGTTTCTGTGGAAGAGCAACAAAAATTAATTCTTGCCAAACTCGAATATGTAGTGTCACATCCACTTATCGCGTGGAGGAGAAGAACGTTTTCTGGTGAGTAGAATTTGTAAGATGAAGAGTAGAATCATCTGTCGATTGAAGTGGCCTCATATTCTGATGCTAACGATTTTGCAGTGGAATATGAAAATTTTGCCAAAGTTGCGATTTTACCCTTTTTTAAGTGCTCCATAGCTTCGTCGCTATTTGTTGTACAAAAAAAGATACGAGATCAATGTTTGTAGGAAATTTCGTCTTCTCCAACTTTTACAACAAGCGTAATGTTTTTCGCTAAACAGTACCATAAAGGCGTTATAGGCCAAAAACTGGAAAAAGTGCCGATTTTTGATAGTTATTTCCCCCCTTCCCACACGAGCTCAGGGGTGGGAATGACGGAAACTTGGAATTGTTATCTTCTAATCATCTGGAACATATATAAAAAAAGACCGAGAGGTCGAGAGAGACCCTTTTTAAGTCTCTGGCGACTGGAGTATACATTTGGGACTTATTTTCTTATTAGCAAATTTAGACTCTTCATAGTGTCTTCATACTTCATACTCTTTAAAAATAACACTAAAAAATTTCTCATTTATAGTCCTGTCGTTGAAGGTAAAAATAGTCTATTACCTCCGAATTCTTTGAACCTCATCAGAATCGATTTTCAAGAAAATTTGTAATTAAGCCCCTCGTAACCTTAACTTCAAAAGTGACATGCTCGACTAGTGATTTTGTTTTTAGGGGCTAGAAACTACCCCTTCGTGATAGAAAAATTAAAATGCAGGTTTCAGCATTTTATGAATTCACATCTTATTTAATTGTGTAGAATAAAGCTTCTTTCATGATCTCGGACATTATTTACGATGTATTACAAAAGTAATAAAAAAAACAAACGAAAATATTGTACAAAGATTATAATATAAAAAAGGAATAATTTTTTTTTCACCTTAAGAAATATTTGTCATCAAACGAAATCCTCTGATTATGAAATTCAATTCCAGAAATAATTTTTTATTTCAGATTAACATTAAGTGTCTCCAAATTTATGCATCCAAATTTGTAAAAAACATTATGCCAAATAAACGAATAATCATATAGGTAACTTAAATTATGTCCAGTTAATCTGTTTTCTGTTAGGATTAATACCTAACTGTCCTCAAAATAATAGACCACCAAATAAAATGTTTCAGAACCTTATCACACTTTTTGCTATAATTTTTTATATTTTTTGACTTAATTACGTATTATTGTTGTCTATTTGAACCACATGTACTCTGTACCGGGTTTTCATATATAATTTGAACATCCTGTAACTGCCTTATTTTAAATTTTAGAACAAATTGCCGTTTGTAAAAATTTAGTAATTTTTTATGCAGATTTTAAATATGTAAACCGAAAAACAATTGAACGCCTTACAAAAGAGATATGCACTGTAGCTATGTATTTTGAAAAGGAACACCATGTATATTTTTATATATATGGATAGACATGTTTTCTGTGAATTCAAAAATATTTAGGTCTTATCCCAAGCAGCACAAACCACACTAAATCCAACTAACGACTAATTTTATAATAAAATTATACATATTATGACTATAAAATTGGTATGACCCTCGTATAGTGTTATGTCCAACGTCACCATTGCCGACGGGGAAATGGCGTCGGCAAAGTCAACAAACATATTTGGATTTTCTTATGCGGATTAAAGATTTTTTATATTTTATATGCGGATTTAAAATATATGCAGATTTAGAATTAAATAAATTTAGAATTAAATTTTCTGGAACGTCATAAATTTCTAGAACATTCTTTTTTGATACTGTTATAATATATGATGCCTTGTAAGCTTCTTGTATTTCTCTTAAAGCATGAATGTGATCTCCGTTTGATTTTCCTTTCCTAAACTGGCCTGGTAGTCAACTATACTTCTTGCTATTATCCAAGCTATATCACGGCTATTTAAAATCACTCTCGTATACCTACGTTTCAATAACTTTATTGTTTTTTAAGATATTGAAACGATTCTTTCGCTATTATTTAGTTCTTTTTTATACTAGATGATGCTACTATTACCGTCAATTTGTGACAATTAATACTTCCCAACAGAGGAAACTGAAAACGCGCATGATTATCATGTAAATAATTAGCAGCACCTATTTTGGATAAGACGTTGAACCTTATAAAAGAGAATAATTATATATGGAGACTACCATACAGACCTAGACGACGATGTCATACATTATTTTAATTAAATAAGATGACGCACAGCGATCCTATTCAATTTGTTTATTTCTGCTAAATACCGGTTCACCTTCACACTGTAACAAAAAAGGAGCGCAAGCGAAGCGAACTTAACAAACGCATTATTTATGAGCAACATAATTATGCCGCACTAATTTGTAATCATTTGTTTTACCAGTATGTATTCGGTATTCGTAACTGAAAGCAACCGACATGTGCGTCAAAGTGTTCAGATATATTGTTACAATTATTGTGTAATATGTGTACAAGTTTTGCTACAAGTGCTGGTGCTTTGCTGAATTAGCATTTAATTAGTTTCGGTTAATTATTATAGGTATTTGTTATATTGCCGTTCCATAAAAGGAACACTTAGTTTCCAGAATAAACTTGACCTTTCGTGGTGTGAATGTGTATTGTATAAGCTGATAATAAACATGTAAGGCTATATAAATCTGTGAGGGAAACGATCATGTTCTACATAACTGTGGGATTATATTACACCTACATTAAAATAAATTGCAAATAAAAACGGACCAAATACGGCGCTAGTGCCACCAGTGTTGTTATACTAATATATTTTTACATCGTCTCTTATTTACCCTGGACAAAATGAATGTAATAGCCTAGGTATATTCACTTATAATTGCACAAGAGGTTTGTATTTTACCGGATAAATTTCGATTGTTTCATGATAAACTGTTGCCTAGAAATTAGACGAGAGAAACTGTTAACTATTAAAAAGCGACATCGAAGGTGGACCGTTTTTAGATTGGCAGTTTTTCTAGTCAAATTGCTAAAGGAAATATTTTAGAATTTAAGCAACACAAATTTACCCGGTATCAATACAAACATCCACTGTAATTCGGCAGGACAATTTAATGAATAAGAAATTTAGAAACATACGAATGCAACCATGTATAAAACACTGAAAAAAGAGACATATTTTTATTTGTGATTGATTAAGAAATGAATAAGTGAAAAATACACTAGTGCACTTCACATTACGTCATATATTATACAACAAGTGCTCTGGGTTTTGCCGACAATATTTGTCATTCGTGAATACGAGTTGATGCTGTGACGAAAATAATTACGAGTGCGAAGCGGGAGTAATTATTTTGAAAAAATAGCAGCAACGAGTAATGAATGAATGATAAAACAAGAATGTTGTTTGAAATAAAATCAAATAGTATAGAATTAAATGCCAAGTGTGCTGATAATTTATTTGACGTTTATGTGATATAACATAATTTCTTGTAGTGCGCCTCGTGTAATTTCCAAAATTAACCGGTTTAACGTTAAGATCCAATTTTCCGATTATTTATATGCACACTTTTCAGCGTGTAATTAACCCACCATACCGTAATCTGACGCGCTCAAGTATTTCCAACTATCGATTTTTTATACTAATATGATCGGGTGCCCTACACACGCGGCCCTATATAGGGGGCTTAGATATGGTGGAGGTACTCAACAGAGTGCAAGGTATCCCCCCATATGTTAATCTGACCCACTTGAGTAAATACTAAAATCCCTTGTTGGGCTCCCCTACTATAAAGAGTTTGTCCGCGGCCGTTTAATAATAACTAAATAATATGTTAAATAATCTTTAAAACAGCTATTACAAGTTAGTATATTAGTTTTTTATATGTAAGATTATATGAATAGCAAAATTTTTAGCACGCCTTTATAATTATCATTGTTAACCGAAAGTAATTATTACCTATTGTTTTGCTGAAAATATAATTTTGCGTGTAAAAATTAGAACTAATATGATATAAAAGAAAAAACGATAAAATCGTAAAAAAGTAGGTTCCTTTGAACTACTGTATAGTGTATCACATCCAATTTTTATCAAAAATACTATTGTCCGTCACCATTTTGACGGAACTTATGTCAGCTTTCCTTTTTGTGAGTCAATGCCAATGCCTATGCCTATACTAAATCTTCTCAGGTGAAGTGATACATAAAAATGTAAAAGAAACAAAAATTAAATTTTCCGTTTTTTAAAATATTTTTTTTTATCTATTTAATTGAATAAAAAAAGTTTTTGGCAATTCAAATTATAAATGAATTCGATAGGAAATTTGATTCTCTACAAGAAACCGTTTTATTATGTGTATATACTAAAAATGCATAGATTTTGAGTTAGATACAATTGAAAGACTTAAAAGTGGATAAATTTACTCCGTTCTCAAAAATCCAAGTCGAAATTTAATAGCACTTATGGATTTTAATTTTTAAGTTATAATTGAACATATAAAACAATAAAATACCTTGAACGAATTAGTTCCTTTAGAACTCTTGTGTGTTTCCACGTAATCAGTGGAAGTAACTAACACAATTATTTACTTCGCGTTATCAGTAATATTTTCTGGATTCTGCATTTTATACAAAAAAAAATATTTTAAATATAATATTTTGTTTTACATTAAATCGTCTAGTTATTATGGTGGCATGGCAATTAAAATCCGAAGCTTTCTATTTCTGAAAAATATTTAAAAATCATACCTAATCAGTCTTGATGTTTTTTTTGGTAGCTTTAACAAAAAAAAAGTGTAACATGTACCTAAAAGTTTTTCCCATTCATCTGCCATTTCAGACTTGGCTTCGTCTCGTCAGGAAACGGCAACAATTCGTTCGAAAAAACAGTATTTTAAGAACGTACTTGTAACAAAAATAATTATTTGAGATATTTTTCCCAAAAACACATTAAGAACCGAAAAAAAACTCATTTAAGATAAAAAAAAAATAATGATCGTGGACAAATACCCGATACACCAGTCATCGACTGGTGACGTAAACGCCATCCTGGGTTAATAATGGCTATCATTAATTGCTCGTTGAATAATAGGTATACTATTCCTACATATTTCTTAGACGATAATATTTACAAATTAATAAATATATGCAATGAGCCTAATAAGTCCTTACATGTACTGTTATAACTAGAACACCAGCTATTTATAATATATTATTAATAATATTTCGAAGATTTAATATCAAACAAGGGGCACAGTACTTATTAATAAAAATTATCTAAATTTTCTTTTCCCACTTTTTTACTTTTTTTGCGATTTCAATTTAGATCGTATGCACTTTACTTTAAATAGTTCTATAACTACTTCAAGTACTATCAGATGAAATAATACTGTTCAAGTATTTATTATTTCTTTGTATCGTTTCCCACAAATCAGCCCCACAAAATATACTTTTCCTTTTAATTATCAGTGATGGAGTAGTGAAATAAAATACGGAAAATGGCACTAAGACATTTCACCCTGTTGACTCTAGTGATATGTTCGACGAATTGCTGTGACTTGGAGGAGTTTTTCAGTGAGAGACAAGTGAGCGTGGAAGAGAGTGCAGCCTCATCTGAGATTGCATTTCGTGGAATCACGATCGCCACGGCGTCTACGCCTTCGCCCGCCGACGTTACAGGCGTCTTCACGGCCTACTTCGAGTTAATAAACACGTACAAAGGCGCCGAGTCGCTGAGCGTCTGGGGTGCGAATACTGACAGGTATGTTGGAATTTATTTCTTGAATTGATGATTTCGTCATTCAACTCTGGTAATAGAATTAATTGGATTAGTTTAATTTAATTTACCTTTCATACTTTTACGGAAGAATACATTTAATTTAATGCAAAAATCATGAATAAAAATGAAATACTATACAAGGTGTTTCTAAATTTTAAGGGGTGCACACTTTAATTTTTCAGCAAAAATTAAAGTGTGTCTTTCATAGAAATTGTTTTTCAAAACCCCTTCCCCTCCAAATTACAGCCCTCTAAAATTGGGAAAAAAATTGGTTTTATATATTTTCTCCACTATGGAAGAATTTAAAAGAATGAAATTTGGCGAACAACTTGCACTACTAAAATGGCAGTTTGTGATAATTTTTGTAACCCTGAGATGTTGTTATAAGGGGGTACAAAAACCAACCCCTATAATATTTTTCTACAGAACTTTTTAAAGCGTCGATATTTCTTTATTTAAAAAATTGTAATGCAAAGAAGACTTCAATATGCAAGTTTTTTGTTTCTTAACTTTTCATCGATAAATTGCTTCTTTGCTCATAAAAAATTAAATTATACTCACATTGCCTTTGAAATAAATTCACCGAGGGGTTATTATTCGGTGAAATAGACAAGTAAGCTGTTGTCAAAGAAAGTCATTATGAGAAGTGTTGTCATTGTTCTTGTTTTATCTAATCTATGAGAGTTCTATAATGGACTTTAATAAAAGAATGACAATTTTATTTATTCGAATGAAACTAAATTACAAGACACCACAATAACATATTAAATAAGTGCACTATTGTAACAAACAACAGCAATAAACTAATAACAATGGTATCAAAATATCAATCACAAAAATCATAATAAATGTTGAAATTGCCCCTCCGCAAAAACGCATAGTGGAGAAAATAAATAAAAACTATTTTTCCCCCAATTTTAGAGGGCTGTAAATTGGACGGGAAGGCACCTTAATTTTTGCTGAAAAATCACCACTTAAAATCTTTCGAATCAATTTAGATACATCCTGTATTACTATCGCCTGTTGTCCCATAAAATTTGTCGGATCCTTAGGAATAATAATGAAAACTTTCTTCCATCAATAGTGGAACCATATATTGTGGAAAGCTTAAATCCGAGTTTTCGGCCCTTGCATGCTTTCATCAACCCCTTGCATGTTTTCGGCCATATTGAATTTTGTTTCTCGCGGATAACCTTTATATTTCATTTTATTATAAAAACTGCCGACACAATTTATAAAGGGAAAAATGTGTTCTATAAATTTGAATTCATGACATTTTCTTAAATTTTGCATATCCTCGGTAACTTGCATATCCAGTTGTAACTTCTTACAAGTTACAACTGGACAATTGAAAAAAGAAGGGGTTGCAGATTTCACATTAAATACATTTTTTTGCCACCATCAGCCGCAGGTTTTCTGCCATCGTGAATCAAGGGGTGATTTAATAAAAAAATATATTAAGAGGAAAATGTGCTACAAATATTTATTCTTAAATTTTCAAAATTTCGAATATTCAACAAGTTATGACTACATAAAGCAAAAACAAGGGGTTATCTTTTTGCATTGAACGTCTTTTTTTCTGCTTAACATATCGCCATATTTTTGAATAAGTTTTATGTTTTTTTTTGCGGATAAATAGTGGAAATATGTGTTGCGCGTTTAGTATGAATAGCGTGTAAGTCATGTGCGTAGTGTAGTGGTATGAAAGAAAGGGAATTCGCGTGTGTACCGTGAATTCTGTTTCTTTATCGTATGTATAGGGGACATGGTGGAAATGTCTGATTTATCACACATAATTTTAATTTATATATTTTATTTAATTATTCAGTTATAACTTAAATAGTCCAAATTGAAAAAAAAAGAATAAACGTTTGTAGCATGATTTTCTCTTCAAAAATGATGTTACCTATTTTTTTTGATAAAATGAGAAACACCCGACAAAAATGTTCACGAAAAGAAAACATCTCGTCAAATCCGTTATGGGTTTTTGCAGTCATGCAGGAATGCTTCCAACCCCGCCCCATTTAATAATTTAATTTAAGTCCCACAAGGCACCTCCCTAGGTCCAACTCTTTAGCCTCTATACAAACCAAATGCCACATTCCACTGACCATCGTACTACTGTTGTAATATATACAGCTACTTTTAGAATGCTCTTCGCTAATATATTAAAATTAAAAAAGGATATGGATTCGGTGTGTACCGCGCCTAGATAGGCAAGGTACTGTAGTTTGAACCATACAATATGCAACAATTAAACGTTCATTTAATTACAAAAAAAAACAAAAAAAATAAAGCGGTATATCCAAGATATGTATATATATATATATATATATATATATATATATATATATATATATATATATATATATATATATATATATATATATATATATATATATATGTGTATATATATATATATATATATATATATATTTTGTGAAAAGTAATCTTGGGTTTGTAGCATTTCATTACATAGAAATAAGCAACTAGACGAATAAGAAAGAAAACACACTTACCAGTACTATATCTGGACACATATACGGAAATGAATCACTATGCATATGAAAACGAACCACTTAGAAGTTGTACAAGTTCTTTCACCTTTCTTGAGGATCTTCAGAGCAGTATACGATTTATTTCAGAACTTGTACAACTTCTAAGTGGTTCGTTTTCATATGCATAGTGATTCATTTCCGTATATGTGTCCAGATATAGTACTGGTAAGTGTGTTTTCTTTCTTATTCGTCTAGTTGCTTATTTCTATGTAATGAAATGCTACAAACCCAAGATTACTTTTCACAAAATAAATATGAATAGCAAAGAATTTCAAAGCTAATATATATATATATATATATATATATATATATATATATATATATATATATATATATATATATATATATATATATATATATATATATATATATGTGTATATATATATATATATATATATATATATATATATATATATATATATATATATATATATATATATATATATATATATATATATATATATATATATGTATATATATATATATATATATATATGTATATATATATATATATATATATGTATATATATATATATATATATATATATATGTATATATATATGTATATATATATATATATATATATATATATATATATATATATATATATATATATATATATATATATATATATATATATATATATATATATGTATATATATATATATATATATATATGTATATATATATATATATATATATATATATATATATATATATATATATATATATATATATATATATATATATATATATATATATATATATATATATATATATATATATATATATATATATATATATTATAATAGGTGAAATTGTTGACATGCACGGTGTAGCCTATCGGACTATAAAGGATCCTAAAACGCATTTTATGGCATAATCCTCTTTAAAATATTACGGCGCAAAAAGAGGTAGGTACTCATTTGCATAAGTACGTAATGTGCATGAGTATCCCTGCAATAAATACCTACCGCCATGCAATAAGTATTTTTCCTATTGCGTCGTAATATTTTAAGAAACTACCTGCAAAGAAAAAGGGCTAGAAAATAAATTCACGAGTTCAGTTAGCATCAGTGGTCAGTGATCATCAGTTGTAGTTAACCAGTTGTCATAAGCGTTCATTATATGTGTTCAGCTAACAACTCATTTTTGTTTTTTTAATTATTCAGTTATTATCACGTTCTTCTGTAGTTTGTGTGCACCGAAAGCAGTAAGTGCGCCCAAATTAATGACCGTGGTCCAGTCCACCTATCACATCAAAATCGTCGATTAGTCGACCACTACCACCTTAGCTATCAAGGATATATTAAAACCCTATTTGGGCTGTTTTGTGACGTTATATAGTTTAATTTGTTGTTTTAATTCTAGTTTAATCGTTTAGTTTATTTATAAGTGCTTCATAGGGTGTAGCTTGGACCCTTTGAAATATTGTGAGTGTACAGTTTTTCTGGTGCTACAAATTCAGCACATCGGCCAGTGCTAGGGACTTTAAGAAGCCATCACTGTTGCCTCAGACAAATACAGGGTATGTCTTTATCTTTTATTTTATATTTCCTACGTTTATATATATATATATATTTTTTTTTTTTATTTCTTTTTGTTATTGTTAACTGCTCTGACCATTCTCGGACTCCAGGTCACGGGCCCCCTTCATGCTCTCTGACTGACTTTCCGGCGTAGCTTAACGTCGGTGGCGCCCTACCGGAAACTACTATTAGTAGTCGACCATTTTTCTCTTTTTTTTTTTACATTATGTTCTTTAACCAATTAAGATTAGTCTC
This sequence comes from Tetropium fuscum, assembly GCA_964058915.1. NCBI lineage: Eukaryota > Metazoa > Arthropoda > Insecta > Coleoptera > Cerambycidae > Tetropium > Tetropium fuscum. Next base: position 54,381 of record CAXKVY010018508.1, read on the forward strand.
ATAAAACAATTAATATTAAGATAGATTACACTTAATCTTAAGTCGTGTTCTTAAGACATCCTACCAAGGAAAGGTGTAACATGGCTCCCGCCAACGTGGGGCTGGAGTGATAGCGAATAGTCAGAGTAAATAATAATAAAAAAAAAAAAAGAGGTCTGTCAAACTGACATGAACAAAAAATTCATCTGTCAAATTGAAAATTATTACACATAACCTCCTGTCAGATTGACAGAAATATCAATTATAACCACATTAATAGAAGCTTGTCGGTTAAATTAATACATAATTAGCGATCAACACTAATTGCGAGTCAGCAAAGTAAATAACAGACAAGGTCCTATGATTTTGCACACTGTGTACGAAGCACGACTCCATATTAATTAAAAATAAACCAAATATAAAATAAAACAATTAGGAGCGAGCTACGTTCACGAAAATTATAGATCACGCAAATCCTCTATCCTACACTCCGATCCAAAATGTCGTCAAACAAACGAAATATACCGGACGAAAGAATGGCAAGACCAGGTTCTATTTCAAGAAGGAGAGCAGAAATTACTCATCTAAGCGGCATCGAGCAAGAGAGTACAGCATCCGAGCCAGGTTATTCACCTCGCAGTACGGAAACCGTCGAATTTAATATGAATCTGCACAGAGAAGAGCCTATAGAAGTATCTTTACCAAAAACGACAGGAACAGTCGTTAGCACATTAGACATAGGCTCTTTATACTTCCCAAACTCTCCACGACCACCTACACCAGGTCCAAGCTATAGAGCCGAAGCCGAGTTAGCCCAGCCTTTATACGTAACCATCGATAAAACCGGAAATGTTGAACAGGAAAATTTTCAATCAAATATGACGACCCAAACTAATACTACAATGACCCACTCAAATCCAGGGGAGGACCTCTTGAATAGAATCACGCAATCTTTCACTGATGCTATCAAATCCCTGGCTGAATCACAGCTTCTAGCAGTCACAAGAGCAACCGAGAGAGCCCAAGAGATGCACCGAGAATCCCACCGAAAGAGACCCCTAGTACTACCTACATTCAGCGGGTCGGAACTAGAGGACCCCGTTATTTTTCTTGACAGAATGGAAGTGTGTTTTCAAGAATGGGGATTAACAGATCAAGGAGAGATGCTAGAAGCGACCGTCAACCAACTGCGTGGAGAAGCCGCTACATGGGCGCAGAATTACCCGCTCATGAGAGAGGAGTATTATCGTTTTTCTCCCATGCTAATCCGAAGATACAACTCTGATTCCTTTACTGCAAGGACCCTTAATAAAATCTTCGGGGAAAACCAACGAAGAGAAGAGAGTGCGGAGCAATTTGTACAATATAAACGAGCACTTATAGCCCGAGTCGACCCCGGTAAATCCGAGTCAGTAATGATAAAAATCTTAATTCAGCAGTTAATACCGGAGATTCGAATGCAATTACATGCATTTCCACCCCGCGACTATGAAGAACTGGCGGAGAGAGTGGGGCTAGTTGAGCAAGCTTTAAGGGAAACACCAGCCTATATAAACGCCGAGAGACTCGCCAGATGTACAAATTCTCCAGTAGCAAGACCCGTAGCTAACGCTCGGAATCCAACACCAGTCAATCCTATACGCCCGATAGAAATGACAAATTCAACAAGAGACGCCCAAAGGTGGTCAAGTCACGGAAACAATAGTGCTCTAGGACATAGGCCCGTAACAATCGAAGCAGCACCCAGAACAAGGGTAAGGCACCCCTTGTCACCAAGCACCCCTTGTCACTATTGCAGCGCTTGGCATTTCCATTCTGAGTGCCCCGCAAATCCGTACAAGAGGCCTTTAAACTCCCAGCGGGCCGGTCAACCCAACAACTCCAGGCCGGCCCCAAGCAATCAAGCTGTGAGCACATCAACACCTTATCGACCAGCGAGCGCCCCCATGACCACTCAAAGAATAAATGCGATAGAGACGGTGCCGGAAGGAAACAAGGAAAATTCGGCTCCTCAGATAGAAGAAAACACGGAGTAATTGCACCAGCAGATGAAGACTCGGGTACACTAACAACAACTTCATCATCATACCCCATAATTTGCGACAATGAAGACACAGAAAACAGAAAGCCACCTTTGCCTGTCCACGTCTTAAACAGCTCCGGGGGATTGCCCAGGATTAAGGTTAAATTTCTGGGGATAACCACCACAGCACTAGTCGACACAGGCGCGGCATGCAATCTCATATGCACGTCCACATTACCTGATATCGAACTGAACAGTTACCAACAAGAAGTGGATTTCGTACAAGCATGTGACAGCAGCCCAGTACAGTCGAAAACAGCTGTCCAAATACCCATCACGATCAATAACACAAAGTACGACGCCGAATTTCAGATGCTTACCAGTCTTCATGAGAATATGATTTTGGGATTACCATTCCTCCAAAAAACTCTGGCACATGTGGATTTCACGCGAAAATGCCTATACATCGGTGTTACCAATAGAGACACGGTGTTTTGGGATCGACAGGAGGCACCCGGAACTCCTACTTCTCAACTAACCATACCTGTCGAATTACCTCCGCAGTACGCTGACATACTAAGGCCGGTGTTTAGTAAGTTTGCTGAAGTAATGACTAACCTGACAAGCAATACTACCACAACTACTATAACACACCGTATTCGCCTTAAAGAAGATCGAATAATACACAGGAGGCCATATCCTATGACCCCGGAAAAACAGCAGTTACTATACGAACAACTCGGTGAAATGCTTAGTGCTGGTATTATAGAACCGTCGTGCTCACCCTATGCCTCCCCACCAGTCATAATAGAACGAGCTGGGAAGAAGCCTCGTTTTTGCGTTGATTATCGTGAATTGAACGCAATCACAACTAGTGAAGCATCGGTTGTACCCCTCATCTGTGACACTCTCAAGGATCTTGGTAAAGCGTCAATTTTCACATTATTCGACCTCAGGAAAGGGTATTGGCAGATACCACTGGAAGAACGATCGAAACAACTCACTGCTTTCGCAACGCCTGACGGAGGGACGTACCAGTTCAAAGTGATGCCGTTTGGCCTAAAGAACGCCCCGGCAACCTTCCAGAACCTCATGGTTCGTGAAGTCTTGTCGGGGTTCATCCACAAGTTCGTGAAGGTTTACCTTGACGACATTCTGATTTATTCTGAAAATATTGATGATCATCTTCTACACATCAGCCTAGTGTTAGAAAGGCTGCAAACACACCAGCTGAGGATATCACCAGAGAAGTGTCAAGTCGCCACAAAAAAATTACAATACCTAGGCCACATTATAGATGGTTATCTCACCCGGCCTCAAACCCAACACAAAGATACTATCGTCGCTTTCCTACCACCAACAAACAAAAAACAGGTGCAACGTTTCTTAGGCGTATGTAACTGGTTACGGGAATATATTCCCAGAGCGGCACACCTCACAAAACCTCTCACTAATCTATTGAAGAAAGATGTTAAGTTCAAGTGGACGAACGAATGTGAGGAGGCACTTAGAACAATCCAACAGCTAATCGCCCGTGGGAACCTTCAACTGCACCGTCCTGACCTAGACCGACCCTTCGTGCTACAGACGGATGCCAGTACCCTCGGATTGGATGCCGTCTTATACCAAAAGGGTGACAATGGGGAGAGACAAATTGTATCTTACGCCAGCACCACCCTCAATAGTACTGAACGCAACTACCATATTAACGAGCTCGAAGTATTGGCTATAGTATGGGGAGTGCGTAAATATCAAGGGCTGCTTGAATGTCGTCCTTTTACCATAAAGACAGATAACCGTTCTATACTTTGGTTAGACAAAAACAAAAACGCGCGCTAAGCTGACACGATGGTCTCTACAATTACAAGAGTTTGACTTCAACGTTGAACACTGCTCGGGAAAATCAAATGAACTCCCTGACTTCCTTAGCCGAAATCCTTGCAATCGAGACGACATTACTATAGAATCTTCCAACATGTTGCCCCCACCATTTCGCGAAGTATACCCGCGAAAGGACTCGACGAAACCACCAATAAATGCCATGCAGAAACCTACGGATTCCCCGAAATTTAAAATTTCAGAAATAACCGGAGATCTATTCACTGCATCCCCAGAGTACGTAATAGCTCACTGTGTATCATCGGACTTATCCATGTCCAAAGGAATAGCCAAAATTTTCAAAGAAAACTTCGGTGGATTAATGGAACTTTCCGAGCAGAAACCACAGGTTGGCCGAGTATGCAGGTTGAAACGTGAATCACGGATAATATATTATCTAATCACGAAGAATCGATACTGTCACAAACCCACCTATGTAACATTAAGGGATTCGTTACGCGCGCTGAAGGAAGCAATGGAAAGCCAACAGCAGAGCCGACTAGCCATCCCTCGAATTGGTTGCGGTATAGATGGTTTACACTGGCCCCGAGTCAAGCAGATGCTGAACGAGATCTTCAAAGACTCCAACATTCAAATAATCATATATCACCTAACACCAAAACTTGAATCAAACTCACCGCAAGAAATACCTGTTCAAAACGAGGACATTAAAGAAGTAGTACCAATCAACACACTCAATCTAGGAGACATAGTGTCCAAGGTAAAACAGGCACAACTAGGTTCAAGACAGGTGTGTCAAGGAATTAGACGCTGGAGACAGTTACACGCCCATGGTGCTGTAGACCCACCAGACGTCACTTTCTATGGAAAATATAGCGTCAAAGACGGACACCTGTATCTCCGTGACCCCCACGGAGACAAACTAATCGTACCCCAGCGGATGAAACAACGAGTGATGTATCATACTCACGATAACCAAGAAGTCGCTCATCCCGGTACCCAAGAAACATTACGCCAAGTCCGTGTGCTGTTCCATTGGAATAACATCAACCAAGACGTGGCTGAATATGTTAAAAATTGTAGAATATGCGCTACTGTGAAAACACACAGATTCCAAAAGGCAGCCCCGATGACCAGCCATTCGCCCGAATTTCCTTTTGAGAAGATCAGTATCGACGTCTTGGGCCCATATCCTGAAACTTGGCGATTTAAGAATAAATATTTAATAGTAGTTTCCGATGTCCTGTCAAAGTGGGTAGAACTTCGTGCGCGACCACAAGTGCGCGCCACGGAAATCGTTAGCTTCCTAGAGGATGTCATAAGCAGATACGGAAGACCTAGATAAATAATCTCGGATCAAGGTAGCCATTTTATTTCCGAAAAGTACCTTGAGTGGTGTCGTCGAAACAACATAAATGTTTGTCAATCGGCCATCTTTCACCAACAAGCAAATCCCGTAGAAAGAAGGGTACAAGAAATCAAGAAGACTATGAGGACAGTGCTATTGGGAAAAAGAAATACATCTTGGGATCAGTACTTGACGCAAACTGCTTTTATCCTACGAAACCGGCGTAACGCCGCGACAGGTTATACCCCATCCCGAATTGTTCTCGGGTATGACCCTCCAAAGCTAGGCGAGTGGGAGCTCCAAGAATATAATCAGCGACGCAAACTACATGCCAACCAACGGCACGAGGTACTGGAAAATGCGCGTGAACAGCAGCGACGTTACCAAACAAAATACACGTCACAAGAACCGGTCCCCATATCATTCCAGCC